>JAPTHA010000028.1:11236896-11262610 GCA_029814585.1 Gymnapogon annona
ATTTCGTTACCAGATTCATTGTGTGTGTCTGTGTAATGACAATAAAGGAAGTCTAAGTCTAAGTCTAAGTCTAAATGGATGCAGGAAAATGATTTCCAGTGAAAAATGATAAATTTAGACTAAAATATTATAATCCATGGTGATAAGTCACTGAAGAACAAGACTGAAGTGATTTTGCCCTATTTTCATTCTTTCTCTTAAACATTATGGTGGAACATAACACAATAACACATTTTGTAGATTTTAACAAAAAAACTGTAAAATTCTTTATTTATTGAATGATATGGTAATAAACGCTGACAAATCACTTAGGAGCAGTTAATGATTATCATAAATATAGTTCTGGTTCTAATGCCAGTCAATATTAGGCAATCAAACAAAGCAGAGCTGCTACATTCTTGTGTCAGGAGTGGCATGGAGCCTCATCAGTGATGAGGAATGATGCAAAGAGGTACGAAAACTATGAACGAAGATCAGGATTATTCCACCAAGCACTGATTTATAAACTCTGACAAAGTAAAAAATATTAATGTATTTTTGTATGCGTCAACAAAAACCATAAAATGGTTGAAAATGTCTTTTTTTTCTTTGCTCCTTCAGAAGAATAGCTATAACGATTATAAAGCAATGCATTTTGACATTAAGTCAAAACACTCCCTTTGCTTTAGTTTCTTTGTTTTAAGACGGAACATACATTAATCACCATCCACACATAAGTAAATGTCCTTTTCAGCATCGGTTCCTTCACCTGGTGTTGAGGAATCACTTAAATAACATACAGAATTATTTAAATAAATACAAATAACAAATGAAGGTTTTACACTGTGACACACTGCATTGTGCTCACTGGTTTTAATGCTCCAAAACCATGAGAATACCACGAGAAGGCTGTTTTCATAGGTTACGATATTGAAACCTAGAGTTTTCAAGGTATTTTTTATATGTTTACATGTAAACATTTCATATCATGGAAATTTTCATATTCCTGTGGTTGTATTGATTTTGATATTTGTTTGAAAATAAATATTAACCTAATTTCTTTGCTTTATTATAGGTTAAAAACTCTGCATATTTGTTATTTTCTGTTAAATAATACTGCATTTATAATACAGGAGTATTTTAGTCAGGAGTTTGTACAATATTTGCTCAAGACTTGTGTAATATTTAATTTCTGTACTTTTATTTGTAACATGCAGGTGGCACTCTTTCAAAAGTATAATACATAATATTTACTGGAGAATGAATAGAATGTTATTTTGCTATATTTAAAATTTTGTTCAAACATTCTTAACATTAGAAATTGTAAAATTAGTGAGTTCTTTTCTTTTCCAGAGTTGTATATCATTTGTGTATATATTTAGAGATAAACCTGATCATCATAAGTAGTGATATCTAATCTCTCGAGATGAGTATAAAAACCCACAGTAAACACAGAGATGAACTACTACATGGCACTTAAGTACTTCAGAATTAAATATTCCATAAAGGCTTCTAAACAAATGTTTTTGTGAATGTATAATTGTTTCAGAGGTAAGTAATTAATATCTTTGATTGTTTTTAATGTAAATAACTTGGCCTGTATTTCTTTTCCCAGGGGTCATGGGGGTCAAAGAAAGACCTCACAGCAAAGGACTTCCTGACTCTGTCCATCATGTCAGCTGTCACGGGCCGCAAACGTAGGAAGCGCCACAACGCCCGCCGCGTAGGCAGCAGCACCGACGACGACTCAGAACACGAGCCAATCAAAGCTGGACATCTTGGGGCAGAGGAAGAAGAGGATGCAGTGTCGCCAACAGGAGACACTGCTCCTCGCGCAGAGGGAGAGCAGGATGATGATGAAGAAGAGGACGAAGAGGAAGATGAGGAAGTTGTAGAAAGCGGAGAGAAAAAGGAGCTTGGAAAGGAGGAGGCAGTTATTCCCAGTCGACCATGCTGTAAAGAAGAAGAGGAGGCTGAAGGAAGGCGAGGAATGGAGGTGAAGCGAGCTCCGGAGGATGCGCGTTCCATTGTGTCAGGATACTCGACGCTCTCCACGTTGGGGCGGAGTTTAGGTTCTGAGGGGAGGGGTGATGACGCCGACGATGAACACAGCGAGCTGGTGAGTGAGACGGACAACGAGAGTGGCTTTGCGTCACGTTCTCTGACGCAGGAGAGGCCGGATAAACACCCAACCACCCAACAGCTAGCACCCCCACGCAGCTTCCTCTACACCCACTACAAACCCCCCATGCTCTCACCCACAAACCTTCTAGCGCCACCCACTCCCCTTTCACCAGACTCGATGGAGAGGAGAGAAGGAGGCGCACGGTCCACCACGCCTTCATCGTCCTCCTTCTCCTCCTCCTCCACGACCCACAAACTCCACCCGCGGCCTTCCTTCAACTCCCACAAGCTGATCCAGTGCGATACGCTGGCGAGGAAGAAGTTGAAAGGGGAGAAGGAAAAGACGAAAGCACGCTCTTTGGACTTGCTAGAGCTGGGTCAAGGTGACGGAGGTGGACCCGGGTCCGAGGGCAGAGGGAGGAGAGACACCTCCAGGACCAACCCCTCCTCAGGGAGCAGCCAGGAGAGCCTGCGACCAGTCCGACCCAAACCGGCCCTGCCTCCCAGTGGTGGCGACGAGGCTGAATCCTTCAGTCTGATGAGTTCAGGAGGGAACAGCAGGTCTCTTGCAGACCACGTCCGAGCTCGACTGCTGGGCTCGGCCGATGACCTGCACAGCGTCGGACTGCGAAAACCGCTGTCACCCGAAACACGTAGGAAGAGACGGGCATGGCGAAGACACACGGTGGTGGCTTCTCCAACCGAGAGCTCAGACAAGAGACCTCCACTGACCGTCAGCGAATTCCCCCTGTCTCCTGTTACTTCAAACCAGGTTAAAGCACCACGGCTGCCTCAGGACGCAGACAACCAAGGACTGGCTGCACGTCAAACACCCGCCTCCAGATTCCATGAGTACCTGTAACACCGCCGTCTGACCCCCAAGGATTCTGAAGAGGGTCCAGGCTGTGGCGCTGACTCCCTGTGGTTGACCATCAGACGTGTCACATCTGAAGTCGGGTTGTATGTGAATCAGTCAGTGTACTATAACTTCCAGGTCCAGACACTAAAGTACTGCCACCCAGTGGCAGCAATTTAAGCGTCACTTTTAAGTTGAGACTAATTCAGAATAATATCGCCACTTCACTTTGCTCTCAAACAGCACTTTCCAACTGCGAACCAACGAGACTCCTGGATATTAACAGTAATTGTACCTCACATAACGCCAGGAGGTGCTGGTTTCCTGCTGCCTCGATACTCACTTCAATGGGCAATAAATCACATCTCCATTCAGTCTGGATCAATGACGGTTCACTGTATATTTCTGTCGAACCCGAGACATTGCCATAAAAATGTTTAGTTTTCAATACAATGGATAAGGTACATATCAGTATCAGAAAGACTGTTTTCAATGATGCGTTCTAAATAGGCAGAAAGTTCAGAATAATAAAAATTGCTTTTGTTCCAAAAATGTACCAGAAATTATAAAATATGCCTTCTACAACTTTTAGAATGTGGTCTGGTCACTTACCAAACTACATGCAAAACAATATGAGGTCAAAGGGCTAAAGTCACTGATCGAAGCAGCAGTAAACCTGAACCTACATTGTTCCAGTAGTAGTTACAGTAATACACTGACTCTGGTTGAGTACTTTATATAACTCCATTTCAAAACGTCCAATCAAAACTATTAACTTGTCTTTGTAGCACCACCACCCCACTTTCTTTCCATTTTTTATGAGCTCCATTTGCATGTCAAGGGGCATTCCAATGTTGCCAAAGCCGCCTCCCCCTTGTATGAGTGCTTGTATAGGGATAACACACAAACAACAAACTCAACCAGACCACATCACCATAAACGTTACAACCAAGAATTCTTCCTTTCTTCTTCTCCCTGTCGTCTGGCTCACACTACCATGTTAATCGGAGGCTTTTATCCCATCAAGTGACCACAGAGAGATGCAAATGGTGCAGAATGGTGCTTCTTATCAAAGTGGATTTTGGCACTTCGTTGTGCAAAAGATCTCCTTTTAATGAGCCATAAGAGAGAAAAACAAAAATTTGGTCTCACATCCAGTTTAAAAAAAAAAGGATTGAAAATTATTGAAATAATTTCAAGACGGAACTCCACTTTCAGGCCATAGCTGATCAGTCTTCCTGATGTTACTCCTCAGACCACAGACACAGTAATGGTCATTTATACTCGAATCAGCAGATCACAAAGTACAGACGCCTCGACCTGTTAATAATGTCTGTGTGTTTTCGTGACGATATTTGTGTCTAATTGTGCAGGTGTCGAAAACCTTTTTTGTAACATTTGTACAAAGTCTTGTTAAGTTAACCATGTAAATATAATTATTACGTTATCATATTTGTTTTGACTTTTTTTAGTTCTTTTTTATGGTTTACAAGAGTGTGTACAAGCACACAGTTGTTCCTTTCAAGAATGTTACTTGAAATGTTTCCTTTAATATATTCTTTTTGTTTTATATTCAATATATATATAAATATTATATATATATATATATATTTTGTATTAAAGTAAAAACAAAAAAGTACTTTTATTGTGATGTCACCTCTTGGGTGTACCTGTTCCAAGGAGACACGATAAAACACGTTAAAACCTGATCCTTATTTCCTCATAGAAGGCCTTTTCTCTCGGATTCTCAGCACTGTGCAGAAAAACTTTATCTTATTGGTGAGTGTATCTGCTGACTATACTCTTAAGATGTACACGAAACTCCCTAGTTGTCACATGTAGCAAGATACAAGTGTAATCAGGTAATTACTGGAGTATTATTGGGATGTTTGCAGGCAGCTCAGCCCATGCCGTCATTTGTCTTTTTCCTCACTTCTCCTCGTCCAAGCAGAGGAAAGTACTTGGACATGAGGTGAACGACAAGCCTGGCAGCGCTTTTGAGAATGTCTAAACCTAGTTCAGTATGTCCACTACAACTAAAGCAACCACATTTTTACTGCTTTTCTGTTAACTACAAGTTTTCACCCCATCCCCTCGGAGGGTTTTTGTCTGTGTGTTCATTACCTTAAGTGGGGGGTTTACCTGACGAGGAGTTTTCCATCAGGTCAGGCTCTTCGAAAAAAAAAAAAAGGTACATTGGAGTGAACACAAAATGCAGAACTGAACCACCGCGACTGTAATAATAATGATGATAATAATAAAAAAGTGAGTCTTGTTTTACCTCGAGTTTTTCTACAAGTGCCTGATTTCTGGAATGTGTTTTTTGTCCTGTAGTGCCATGGTCACTATTACTTCTTTTCACTGTCTCCAGTTGTCCTCATATCTCTATACTCTCCTGTGGTTCATAAGTGTAGGCACTGACCCAAAGATGTGTACATTATAAATACAACCGGCTGTAAAAAAAAAAAAAAAAAAAAAGAAAAAGCACACTTCAAGCCAAGGACACGTCTATGCACCCTCTTTGCCTCTAACAGGTATCAACAGCTCTTACCTTTGCTGCTAAGAGGGAAGAGGCATAGTATCCTCTCAGCTGCTTTTCTTATCAAAACAGAGGTAATCTCTCTCTTGCCTAGTGATCCAGTGAATATGGTACACCTACTTAACAAACCTCCTACTCTGAAACAGCATTAGTCAGACAACACCGAAAAAAAGACTTAAACTCAGCAATTTAAGGTGTTGTCTGCCCTGTGCTCGTGTTTCATTTTAAACTTTTTTGTACATACTCTCTTCAAATGTAACATATTGTATTGTGTACATTTGGAATTGTTTTTGAGTATAACTAATATGAAAATGACTGGACTTTAAAGGTTGTCCACCTGAAACCATTTCCCTCACGTCTGTATGCTTTAAAGCAAGGTTATATGATGTAAATAAACAGAAGTATGTTTAAAATCTGCTCGTATGTGTGCTTGTTTTTGAGAGTACTCAAAATACAGATATAGAATTCAAGGGGAAGTACAGGGAACGCGTCACCCCAAATATCTAGTATTCAAAAGACAAAAACAGAATTTAATGCTATTACTCATGTATGTAAATACATCCAACAGGCAGGTCTGTATTTTACACTGTGCTTTTTGTTGTTTCCAGAATATGAAAATGAATTATAAGCTCATGGAACCACAGAATATTTTGCTGTAAAAGTAGTTTCCTAATAGAACAGGCTTTAACAAAGTCTCATTCTATACCAGATTCAGTCAATTTTGATTGTGATCTTTCAGTCAGTTTCAATACTAACTCCTACAATAACCACAAAACAGACTATATGTGCATAACATTTAGCAAAGAGCACAAATATGACACGATCGTCATATTTGGTATATTGGCAAACTAGTACAGAAAGATTCAAGAGTGAAGGGGAATGTTTAATGCCCAACCAAAACTGTCACCAATGCAGGTAGGATCAGGGAAAAGCCACTATTCTTATGCATTCTGGGAATTTTTCTTTGAACTCCAAGTATTTAAATAGAGCAGGTTGTCCACAGACTGATCCCTGGCTCCTGCTTACATGTTGAATCTCACCAGTGTGTGATTGTAACGCACTTTGGACAGCTGTTTAACTACCGCATGTTGATTTCCCTCAAAACCAGCAAAATAAGCCTCTGCTTTTCCTAGTAGCAGTCATGGCACTAGGTTTTATTTTTGTAATATGAGTCTTTTACTATTCATTTCTTTTATATGCTAAATAATTTAACTGGTCCCTTAGCTACCTCGTATTTAACAAAAGTAGCCCCTTGGTAAAGCCAGTTGAGTGTTCCTGGTTTGCACACAAGACAGATTAGGCTGATTTTTGCAGGTTTAGAGCGCTGTTTTGACTCGGTGCTGCCCTCTGCTGCCCGCGCGTGAGTAAAGTCTCCTCAGGTCTTCTGGCACAGATTGCTTCCGCACATCAAGATAACTTCAGTTCGACTACAGTCTCCTGGCTTCCTGGCTCGAATGCTGTATTGGGGTATTTATTAAACCTGAATGTTATTAACAACAGACGCGTTTTGAAGCCTACATGTTGTAGGTGTAGAGCTTTATCATCTGCTGCAGACATTTGGACTTTGACATCAGGATAATTTCTGCACGTGTCAGAAATGGGGCGGGGCCTCATTTGCATTTTAATTGCATTCCATTTTCTACTAGATAATAGGTTTTAGTCCAGCGTAGGTTACCCTCCATACCAGCATCTCCACCCTCACCTCCCCACCCCGCTACAATTCAGCTCCGTGTGTTCCTTTTTTCAGATCTCTGTGCCTTGCCCATTTCAGGACCCTCACAAGAAAAGCTTTGTGAATATTTGTTTGCTCACCCAGCAGCTTCCAAGCACCCTTACGTTTCTTGTGTTTCTAGAGGACTCTTCATGACACACAATGACAGATTTAATCAGAATTTCACATTTTTATTTGAACTTATGTTAACACACAAACTGTTAAAATGTTTACTATGAAACTTCCGGTCTGCCAAACAGTTGCAATCTGAACCAATTTGATGAAATATAGAATTCAATTTTGTGGGGGAAAATGCAACATACATTGTTTTGTTTAAAAATAAAACAGTGCATGTCAATATACCTACGAAGTTGACCAAGGAAACAAACAAAATATTCTTGTTGTATTGTCAAATACATTCTCTTTATAAAAAGAATCTGATTTGTGAAATATGTACATTTCTTCTGGAAAAAAAATTAACAGGACACCTTTGCAGTCCAAATAGAAAAGAAACGTCAAAATATTGCATTGCATTGCAAGACTTCAATGTCCAGATGACAAACTGATTACAGAGAACTGGTGACTATTTTTAAAATGCAGTAGTCCCATATTTATTTTACCTTTCCCCACGTGACGTGTGTTCTTTAGTTGGTAGCGACTTGGCCCCTGTCTTCGCTCGGCTGGTTCTGCAGGAGGAGCTCCGTGTTCTGGGCCCTCAGTCTCTCTAGTTCCCTCTCCAGCTCTCGGAGCCTGGCCAGGGAGCTCTCCACGGTCAGACCCCCTGGCTCCATGGCGCGCCTCAGCCGGTTGTTCTCCTCTTCCAGGCGGGACATACATTTCTCCAGCTCCAGGTACTCCTGCACCAGCTCCTGCTTCGTCATGTTCTGCAGGCTCTCGACGTGGTACATCTCGTAGGTCTCGGAAAAGTCTCTCTGGAGAAACTCCCCACCTGCGTTCCCGGGCCTCCCGATGCCGTCGCTGCCCTCTCCGCTGCCGTCGTCGTCGTCGTCCTCGTCGTTTTCGAACAAGTCCTCCTCGCTGCCTGTGTCCTCCAACCGGGCACCAACTGCCGACTGCCGCCTGGACTCGGTGTTGAGATCGGGCTCTTCTCGGTCGTGCTCGTCCATCAGGAACTGGGTAGTGTTGTAAGGGGCCACCGGGAGCCCTTTGGCGAACATCTCCTCTCTCATCCGGGAGGCTCTGGCCGTCTCCCTCTCCTCCAGGGCTTTCTTTTCCTCCCAGGAAAGTTTGAAGTATGGCTTCCAGTGGCGCTTCTTCCTGGAGGTCCGACGCCTGTGTCTCTTCTTCCCCAGACGCGCGTCAAAGCCTGTGTCTGAGTCGATGTGCAAACTGTCCTCCTGGACCTCACTCGGGCTCTCCTGCAGTGGTCTGTCCTCCCCATTCCCGTGTGGGCTGTGGTTCTCACCACCTATTGGATATTCATCAGGTTTCTTGTGAGGCTGAGCTGAGATCGGGCACTTTGGAAGCTCGTTTCCGGCTGCTACGGCAGGGCACACCTCCCTCTGTCCGCCTTTCACTTGCCATAACTTGTCTGTGTTGATATCCCTCTCACAGTTCTCCGCCTGCTGCTTGTCTCTCTGGCGCCCCCTATCGCCATTCTCTGGTCCTCCACGGTTGCTGATTGGGAGATGCTCCAAAAGGTCTCCGCTGCTCCCACCTGATGGGCTGCCTGAAGTTTTCAGGTAATGGCTCTGCTCGGCTGACATCCTGTTGATCGACTCTGATAGTCCGACTTAACGCATTTTTATGGAGGTCAAGCTCTCAAAGCGGAGCTATAAAAGTTCTTTAAAATACGTTAAACTTGATTTTTAACTTATAACGAAATAAGTCCGAATCGCTTAATAGTGTCTTACATTGAAAACTACCTTCCGATAATTAAAAGTCAACTTCCGAACAGTAAACACTTGTTACTCCACTAAGGGTTTGTCAAAGCAACTGTCGCTAACTACCATTAACTATTTCGATGCTATCACGGCTACCGTTCACACATTGACTATGTGCCGCCGTCACAACAGTGTCCAGTGTGCTGTTGAAGAAGAGGGAGCTCGTGTTTATATACCAGCTCCGCCTCCAGGAGCGCGCATGTTGCAGCATGATATGCCCGGTGGATTGTGGGATATGACGTTTAACTTTTGCTGCAGTACCCGCAGAGGCCCCCGTATTCAACTACATAGACCACAAGTCTCCAAGAACTGACGGGCATGTCAACCAATCAAGATATAGGATCTTTGCCAGCCTTAAACCCACCCCTCTTTTTGACAATTGGACGAGAAGACAATTTTGCTGTTGCTAAGCTTGTTGTATTTTTTGATTGGTTCGTTTTATAGTCAGTCATAAGTACGTAATCTACGGCAAGAAAGCAGTCCGGGTATTTTTTTGAACTGTACTATGTACAAATGTAGGGGTCATTATTTTAAATTACAAAATAAAGAACAAATGAAATACAATATAATTACAAAATTATGTGTTTATCGCATAAACTAAGTTCTTATATATTCGGCCACAAACTGCACGATAAGTTGTTGACCACAAAGTTCAGTGACAAATTAATAACACATTGAGTATCCACCCATGTTTTAAGCAAAATAATTGAAACCTCTCACGGAAACTAGTCCGTTTTAAATGTCCACGGATTAAAATACATACATTTGCCTTATTTATAAGTGGGATGTATATTTTCGTGTATAGTAGCACAAAATCTGTTGATTTGATGCCTTTTTGGTCGTTTATGATTTCATTCTGTTTATTTTGTGTATGGTGCGGAGTGATACGTGGGGGGGGACACGAGATGGGTGAAGTCTGGAATCAGCGTAAACAAACGACATTTATTGTCAAGCTACCTGTACGACCACATCCTCGATCCCCTCGTTGTTTAAGGGTGGGTCAGGCGATCTCACACTTGGTCAATAATCCCATTTCCAATGGACGGACTGGTGTAGATCTGTTTCGAACATTTCTGTGCGACCCAATTTGTCAAACGCAGTGTTAGTTATGCACTGTCGTGTCGTGGTAACTGCTAAGGATAACTTGGCTGGCTAGCCAACGTTAGCAAACGTTGGTTAAGCAAATGAGCGCTTCGTGGTTGCGCTCCCTAACAAAACAATGCATCATTCCATATAAAGTATGAAGCTATATGCACTACAACAAAAATAAATACATGCTATGCTTGGATATTTCAAAAGGATTGTCACGAAATGTCTCCAGGCCATACTGGACGTTAAGCTAGTTTAGCTACGAGCTAAACCAGCTCGTTTCGGTGTAGCGCTAAAGAAAAGGGCAATACGTGTCAATATGCAATAACTTTCAAACTACGCATGTCATTATTCTTGATTTCAAAGTAGTTGTATTTAACGTACCGAATAATGCGTATTTTTTAATCCAACCATAGCTATTGCTATGGTTAGCCCTCTGCTAACCAGGCCAGTGTGTTTGTATTGGGTCAGCGTATTTGCTGGAATGCTATTATTCCAGAGGGGACTTCAAGCGGTTGAAATACGATTTATTCGAACCGTTTAACTAGGACATGTTTTTATATCGTTACTAGTGACAGCATGTAATGGTATATTATTGGGTAGAAATGCAGCCCTCTTGTATTGAATGCACGAAGCCCTCGATGTAGAGATGGCGATCCAGGAAGTAGACAGTATCTCACAGTGCAATGAACCACTGAAGCTTCCCTTTAGTTTACAGCGATTAACAAGGATTAATTAACATTTACTCGGTAAAATAACTACTCGTGGTGATTGTCGTTTTATAATTTGTAGTCTGGTAGTGTAGAGCAGTTTGCTGCATTACATTGTTAAAGTGAGCTTGTATGGAAATGGAGTATGAAGAATTAAATGTTTTTTATTGTGTTCTATTTCACATACATGCTGGGATCATGTTCTACTGTTTCCTGCAAAACCTGATTAAGAGTCAATAAAGTCATATTTGATCACGCTTCGCGTTACTATACCCAAACAAATGTATAGTTTCTCTACAGTTTTGACAAAGCATGGTGCTTTTGTGACAGAAAGCACCGAGTTATTCAAGCTGTGACCTCTTCCGTGGGTGACTGCACTGGTCTCTGACACAGTCTGTAGAAAAAAAAAAACTGGGAATCCAGTGACTGTAAACAACACTGGCTCACTGTTTCTACCAGTAGAAGGAGGCAGAGTTTCTGCTCTGGCAAAGCAAGAAGCTGAACTGGGAGTCCTTTGAGGAAGATGTGATATGTTCCAGTTAATATGAAACCTAATGACCATGGAGATTGAGAAATCTTACCAAGGGTTCCCATATTCTCTAATAAAAGAGAGGTGCAGCAAGAACCAAAGCTGCTCCTGCATAGATCACAGCTTGTGAGGATTAGCAGGCATGACTTAATCTCTCACCCTGTCTAACATGGTTGTTGTTGCAATTGAGACTAGATGGATAGAAATTGGTGTCGGCCCAAGCATTGGTCTTTTATGTAATGACATATGCAACTAAACACTTTATGGTGGTTTCTGTATTTGCCATCAGGGTTGTTCTTATACCAGAGTGACACACACACTGGATCCATCAACTGCATTAAATGACTGAATAAAAACCTATTACTGCAAGCACACGCCGCCCACCCCACAAAGACCAGTAGTTTATATGTGTGTCTTGTGTACTGTATTGCTTTTAGTCTCATTCGAGTCGGTGGATGGCTGTGGATCAGGAAATATCACATTTTCTTTTTTCTATCACAGGAGCAGCTCCAGACCTTGCATCTTAGCTGTGCCCCCCCCCCCCCAACTCCATTACAAGCACTTCATTAAGTTTCCAGCGGTGCTCTGGCTCTCTGGCCGCATGGAGTTTCAGATGCAGCTTCTCTTTTTTAAACACTGTAAGACCAGTCAGAATCGCCAAAACAACACTCCCATTCGAGGAGCTGAGGAACATAAATTTGACTTGAGCAAAATCGATTGTTTTTTAGCTTTTAGCAGTTACTTCATAAAACCGACAGGGGACGCCGCCTCCTAATTGATTTTCAGACAGAGCTGAGCCGGGGATAGTTTTGTCTGTTTCCCTGAATTAACCCATACTTTTTCTTAGAGGGACGTTTAGTCTTTTTTTACTTTCTGCACACATGCTACCTTCTAGTTAAATTCTCCTGCTGACCAGAAAATAGTCAGGGTTCGAGCACTCTTCGTTACCTGGACGAGAGGATTTTCATCTTTGGGCAGAAAGGGATGCTGTGAAAATTAAAACCCAGACATGACATTCAAGACAATTACTACAATCATTCTCAAATTGTGAGTATATGTTGAAATCAGCAATGACTTCGAAGTTTTCCGTTCAGTAAAATATTTATTATGTTTATGTTTTTCAAGAATGCCTTATAAAATGTCGCCTTCTTTGGCCTCAAGTCCTGCCGAAAACATCAATACTGAACGTTACAACAAAACCGCGGTGAGTTAAACTTTAAGGTGTAATTAAGTGTAATTACGGTGTAACCGAATAGCTCATTCTTCTGGAGAGCATTGTTCAACGCGTGCACTTCTGAGTTGTTTCAAGTTGACGGAAAGCAAGTCACGAAGATTTATCTTGTCATGAATCATGTGGCCAAATTAAAGTCAGAAAGTATGAGCAGGGACTTTTTGTCCCCCTGCCTTTTCTGGAACGAGGGAGAGGTGGGGGCGCGTAAAGTGTGCGCATGGATGGACTCAAGTTACGCACAGGCATGAACAGTGGCGCGGCGCCGGGGAGGGACTATACGTGTGGACAAGGTTTTCCTAAACCTTGAAGCGCTGGGCTGCTTCTGTCTCCAGAAGTATTCTGTCTTTTTATTGGGGTCTTTCAGGTCTATAGATCCTCAGTCGTGGGGGTGGAAAGAAAAAGAAATACACCCGTGACTGGGCAAACCTCGGGTGGAAAAGCTGAACCCAGCAGTTATTTCCGTGGACTGAATTGAAGTTGTCATAATGTTAGGTAGCGGAAAGTCTCAGAGTTCCACCAGTCCCAGAGAGGAGAAGAGGAAAGGCGCTGAGAAGACGTCGGATCCCCTGAGGAAGCTCGGTAAGGAAACGTCCTTTGCGTGCATCTGTCCATCTCCACAAACCATCAGGACAATCACCGAGTCATTTATAAAGACACTATTTATTGCTTTATTGCTGTGATGTGCAGTTTCAGGTCGTCCGCTTCATTGCCCCCATTTCATCATATGAGGCTAGTTTTGAGTAACGGACCAAAAATTCTCTTTCATTGCATTTATTGAATATAGTGATACGTCAACTGGGAATTAGACTGTGAATTGCAGTAGCGATAAAACACTCATAAAGTATATTTAATGCAGCCAACATCTTATTCATGGAATCCTTTTGAAACAGATCATAGATTAGTCACTTAGTTATGATTTCAGCTTAGAAACATTTATTTATGTGTTTATTCACTCCGGTGAGTTCTCACAACCAAGCTGAGGATTCCATTAAATGGGTGGATTTAGATGAAAATGTGGTATGACGGATTTTTTCATTAAAAGGAGAGTGTTCTGGTAATCAGGTCACTGACACATCAAGCAGAGCCGTGGGTGGAGTTCAAGAGCTCACTATCCTGCTGCTGTGATTCAGGCTCCCCTCCACTCCCATCTTATCCTACTCCCTCTACCAAAATAGACACCTGCTGAGCAGCAATGCAGCACCTGTTATAATGCCTGTAAAGCTTTGGGATGTAAGAAATCTGGACAACAGTGCATGCCTAGTCTTAGAGTTAGAGGCATGCAGTAGGGATGGGTGAGGGTCACACCAGGGGATGAAAGATTGAGGGATTCATCAGAACCATTAAGACATTTTACAATCAGCCTGAGACAAAGTTGGATCTCATATGTACAGATTTTTTTGATGAGTTACTATGAGTGTGATGTTCAGCTCAGTTGCCCAGTTTCTAATTGAGTAAAAAAATTAATCTCTAACACTGTCACAGGGTTCATGTCAGGTTGATGAATGTGCTTCTATTGTTATTGTATCAGCGTAAAACTACTCAACTTGTATTAGTGCCGTCGCTCCTTTCTGATGTTGAAATCTAGGTCCCTATACCATAAATTATTTAATATGAGTTCTAGTTCGGATTCGACTAAATCGGTAGGAAAAGTCCATTTAATGGTTGCCAAACTTGCTTTATTTAGGTTTATTGATGTTGTGTTATGATCTGACCTTTGTAGAATATGCTTACCGTCAGCAATACTGGTTTGAAATCAATTTGGAATGTTTTTTGGCAGCTTTAGCATAAAAACAGTAGCATCAGATAAAGAAAATACACACTGTACTGTAATATATGCAGTTTTGTACCATAAATCTATTAAGTGTTAGTTTCTGTTTGTCAAACTATAAACTACTCTAGTCTGTGAAATCCTGCACTAAACGTTGAATCTGCAAACAAGTACTCACAGGGTTTCATGTTTAGTTTTTGTCAGTGGAGAGAGTGGACAAGTTAAGAACTTGGCATTGACACAGTAGATATATGTCGAAACCCTCGCACTATGCACACACTCGTTTGCTGATGTTTGAGTTATGAAACCGTATCTCCGCACCTGAAAATCTAATTCAATGACAGTGTTATACTCAAAGTCTTAGTTCTGAATAATGAAGCCAGTAGGGTCACCGTAAATCCTTATCTTGCATCATCATAGATCACCTGGCCTTCATCCTCCTAAATCTCATTTTTTAATCCAGACGTATATTGAATAGAAAGTTGTTTTTTTTATATACTGGGCTGAAAGGAGGTAAAATGTTATATGTGTCATGTGGTATCACAGGACTCATCTTAAGGGTTGTTTTTTGGTAGAATTCACTTCATACATTATCAGCCTAAGTCGTGAGCGTGGTCTAAAAGTGTGTGACGTTTGTTAGTTTTCAGATAAGCTATCTTTAAATCGGATAAGCACACACGGAAATATATGCATGGCCACAGACGTCCCCAGGGGAGACAGTGGATTTGATTTCAGAGAGTGGTTCAAGGCTGTCAGCTGTGTTTTTAACTGTGGAACTCCGTGACAAACAGACATCAAGACACTGCAGTAGTTTTCATTAGAACTAACAAGTAGCCTCTGTTTGTTCAGGATTTTAGACAAACAGCATCCACATGGTCAGATTTAATGAGTTTGGACTCTACTCATATACTTGACATATACTGTATGTCAAATCACACAGCTCATTCACTTCCTGCTAAACACATTTTTATGTTTATCAACCGCTATGGTTTGAGGAAAAATGTTACCTCTGAATGTGCAACTACTGACCTCTGGCTCCTCAATTAGTTAAATGTAACCTATGTTTTTTAATGTAAGAAAATTCCAAAGCGTTTGAGTATCGCATCATGTACAGACTCTTGATTTTTTTTTTTTTACATCTGTAAACTTGCTGTTTTAAGCGTTATAGACAGATTTCAACTAAACACAAAGGGGCTGCATGGCTTTCATCTAAAGATGAAAGCCGTTTTAAGAACTGATTTAAATCCTTTTTAGAGAATCTGTCCTCAGATTATGGACACTGCTAAGAGTTGAAAAAAAAATTCACGTATCCAGGCTTTCATCACATCACCTTCTATTGCTTTGGTTTTTAACTTCAAAGGTGCAATGTCATAATTTCTTATCTGAGACACTGAGCCTCAAACACACAGTACGAACCCTATTGTCCAGTCTGTCTCCTGGGGACAGCTGTGGTGGAGGCTTTAATTGGCCTATCATCGATATCGCATGGATAACACCCGAACTTGTCTATCCTTATACAAGTGTAGAATCCTTGCAATCTGGCTCTTGTGACAGTTGTTATGCTGACAGAAACGTGAACCATGTCCCAGGAGGAGCTGGTATGTGGCCCGAGTGTGAGGGCTCATGCAAACACAGTCTATAACTGACTGGCCCATGTGGTTATTTGATTTCCCATCTTCCTTTTAGCTCAGACCAACCCGCCCCCTGTGCTACTCACAACACCCATCCACCCTGAAAGAAATCTGCCTGATGGGTTTCATTTCACTGTTTATTGTTTTTTTTCCGCTGAAAACCATTTGTCTACACACGGGAGAAATTGTTTAGCCATTTGAATGAAGCTGCTTTTTTTTCCCCACTCAATCGTCGTTTAACAATCAGGGTTTCTATCACACGTTTGCATTTGAATACCAGCAGCACAGTTGCTAGCCAGGCGGCATGCAGGGCTTTTTTTTCCCAGAAGTGGATGTCAACAAGATTTTCTACAGGAGGCAATGATAAAGAAGTCCATGCCCTTCCCTCTGTGCAAACAGTCAAAAAGAGGCCCTCAGAATGAATCAAAATCTGAATGTGCTTCTGTTTAAACGAAATGGAAATTCTGGAGTGGCCCACAGCTGCAGACTTGTTCCCGCTCGCTGTGTTGTGGTTAGATATTAAACCAAAGCAGGTAGGAAAGCTGGAATGTGGTTGAGGCTATACAGTATATACCGTAATAAAAATGGGCAGTGTGGGCAGCTTAACCTGGTCAATGACCTGCAGTTAATCAGGGCCCACATTCTGCTTTTGGGAATGCCTCACATGTAGTAACAGCTTGGGAAAACACGGTTGTTATGGATAGAGCGATGGCAGGGGGACTGCTTTGTGTTCGACCATAACAGGGAGAAACACATGGGTGCACCCTGATAGTTTATGGTGTAGTTTTTGGGGGGGAGGGGGTGGAAAGCTGAGTACACATAGCTCGGTGCTCACTGTAGCTTTCAGCACCCTATGAAGAGCTCTGTCAGGTTTTGGCACAAGCAGAACAAGGATTTAGCTGAGATTTTGTGAAAGAGAGGGGCAAGTATGCCAAATGTGCCTGGACAAATTTTAAGAGGTAAACAGGATTGAGTAAATCCAGGGGAAGAATTTTACAAGAGAGAGACTTTTCCCATTGAGCTACCCTGAAAGCAAAAAGGACCCAGTTGGACGTCCCACTCATTCAAAGGAGGCACTGGATCATCTGAATGTCCTTATAAAACTTCAACTGTACTTCTGTGTTTACGGTGCTTTGTTATGGCAAGGCTTTCATGACTAACTGCAGTTTATGTGACACAAACCACTCAAACCTTTATTTAACAGACAGGGTAACTTCTACTTGGTTAAATGAAGGTTTTGTTGGAAGAAAAATGGTTTGGTTTAATGCAGGACCTTCAAAGCCATTTTTAAGCTCTAGCTCCAACAGATACTCTGTGGTATTTCAATCATTTCCTCATATTCTTACCCAGACTGTTCATTCCACATCCACACTAGTTGCTGCCCATAATAAATATAGAAAATGACATTAAGTTCCTAATGTGGATTGAAAAAAGCTTGATGCACTTTGCAAAAGTTGAGCTTTAGTCTAATGTTTTAAAAGTCTTTACATCTAAATATATTTACATAGTGAGTGATCAAAGTCTGTGTCCTCTGCTTTTTTGGAATAACACAATAAACCTGACATTTTCTTAATTATTGTTTAATCTGTGTGACATTTTCTTTCTAAATTATATACTTGTATAGTCTGTAAAGAATGACAATACTTTAACGCTCCCAGTCCCATCTCAAAACTCAAATTGCTTAGTTTGTTCCAGCCGCTGTCTAAATTCCAGGCTACATGTTTATAAATAAGAAAACAGCTGCACAGCCTTACAGTGGCGTACACGGGAAGACATTTTCTGATGTGTCAACTTATGACTCAATGCAAACATTTGGCTTTTAACACACATCATACAATGAAAAATGTGGTTTTTCTTGTATTAAGGTCCAAATTGTATATATGGGAAGTATGTACAGCAGTAAAAACTAACATTTCAGGGTAAAAACACCTCCTATTTAACAAAGTGGTTGTATTTATAGTGTTGTATTTAAGATGTCTTTAACCCTTTTCTTCAGACATATGGGATTTACTGCATACATTTTCTGATGTTTTGTACCAGCTTTCGTTCAACACACATCAAGAGATTATAATTGTTTGTGCTGCCTCTTGTCATGGGTTCAAAGTTCACACTAAATAGTCCAGTGTCATATGATTTTGTTGCGCTGAACCAATTTGCTTCATCAAGGGGACAGTTATAAATGGATATTCCACTGTTTTTGTTTTGAGTTTTGTTGAACCACTGATTGTCTTGTTATCGCCAGTCTGTGTAAAAGGCAGATCTAATTTTTGTGGGGAGGTTTTGAAGGAAAAAAACAATCAGTTTGATGAAGCATGTCACTCTTGTCACACTCTACAAGAAGGTCCTAAAAACCTCATGAAACCTGTAAAGTAATATTTCTCTTTGTTAAAGAAAAAAGACAGCAGCATTGCATTAAATGACCGAAGTTCTTTGATGATTGGTAGAAAGCAGTGTTTTAACATGAAAGCTTCCACTCAGTTTGACCGAGGGCATTTCTTATTTCTCTATAAAGGAAAAACCGAGGCACCTCTCAAACAAGCTGCTCTTGCCACTTTCTCCTGTAACATCTTATTCACCGTTTACCTCAAATAATAACACGTGCCTCTTTTAGTTTTCTAGCAACTGCAATTTCTTCAAAGTTATCCTTGATTGCATTTCCTTTAGTGGTAATAACCAGGGAAGAACGTAGCAGACCAATGAGCAGTTTACAACCCTTCGTACTGTAACTATTCAAGTAACTTTCCTTTCTGTTGTGTTTTGACGTCTCACAAAACCAAGAGAGATGTAAATCTGTTAATTATTGTGACAGATTTCTATCTGAGCATGTTTTTTGGTCAGTGTAAGTAATTTCTCACCTCTTTGACAACTTCTTTGAACTCTAAAAATGTTTTATGCCTTAATCAAAAAGTTCTCCGCAAATAGTGTATGATGGAGACTGTTTTCAGGAAAATCTTTCTGTAGTATGCTTTGTTTTTAAAAGCAACGCCCACAGCCTGAGTGATGAAGTTTGATCAAGGGGCACTTAAACAAAACAATCACTCCCAGTTTCCTGCCATTGTTAGTGAGTCTCTATGACTGTGGATCTTTTCAACAAAGTTTTTTTTTTATCATCTCCGAGCCTGTGTGGGGGAAATTTTACTTTATGGTCTTTTGAAATTGTATTAAACTGCCTGTGATATATAAATATATATATTTCTGACATTTGCATTCTTTGTATAAGTTTTGTTTTCTGTTTCCTGGAAAAAATAGCTACCAAAGCTGAGAGTGAACAGATTTTTTGTCACAATTTATCTTTATCTTTTATCTCAATAACAGCAGCAAAATAAGTAAAGCAAGGCATGTTTTCACAGATAAATATACCTTTTTGTTTTATGTGTACATGCTCCAGGGCTGCTGGACAATGAGGATATACGTGTAATGATGCAAGGCTCCAACATGGTGAAAGTCCGCTCCCAGAGGTGGCAGAAGAGCCGTAACCTGCGGCTGTTGGAGGACGGACTCACGGTGTGGTGTGAGTCCACCAAAAGCTCCCGCAAGGCCAAAGCTCAGCAGACATGTAAGTAGACCAGACTGTGTGTGGGCTGAACGGAAGGATTAATAGAGAGGGGAAAGAGACAAAGAGGATAGACGTGAGGGAAGATGAGGAGCGAAAGTGATTTAGCTTGTGAACGAGAACTGATCTTCTGTGAGAGGGTTTTTATGTGGCAAAGGAAACTTGGGCAGCGTCTGATTAGAAGGAAAAGGCTTTGCCTGAGGGATACTGATCTGCGGGGGTGGGGGGTGGTAATGTAGAATCAAACCAACAGGCCTACACCAGTCCTTTACAGTCAGTGCGCTCATTCAGACTGTTCACTGTGCTGAGCCATCGACTTGTTTTAAGTCAGCTCCATCTCAGGCCCTCTCCACTGTGCCTTATTTAAAGGACTGCTTATTTTCAAGGCAAGGAAAGAAAATCATTTTAAGACAGCAAGCTGTCTTACCACATACCCCTTGTAATGGAAAAATGTAAAATTGAAAAAATGAATGTGATAGGACTATAAAATACCAGCAAATAAAAGGGTGGCTTGTGTCTCCTCGTCAGGCTGATAATTAAAGTATGCATCAGAAGATAAAAATTATCTTAATTAATGAAGACAGTTTCCAGATATCTTGTCTGCTATGGCTATCCTGTTTGGCTTCAGTCCTCCAGGGGGATGGCGTCTCTAAGTTTAGATTGAATCTTTTTGGCTTCATGTGTGTGTTTTTGATAGATTTAATGAAGGACTAAGTGAAGATATTCAAACACAAAGTCATCCAAGGCTCAGTTCAACCAGTTTCCCACAATTTGCATCGAAAGGCACAGTAGGTAACATTTTCCTACAAAAAATTCTAATCAGACTCACAATAACATTCCTTCTCAGTCATCACTTCAGACCTTCTGTCAGCGTGCAATGCCGTAATTACCTGCAGAGGCTCTATCCTCTGAGTGTATTTTCTTTTTTTCTCTTAGTTTAGTCTGTTTGAGGTGTTTCTTGGTTTAGAAGTTTAGAGTTTGTATTTTCAGCAAATATCGGCACTGCATAATAGGTGTGGATGGAAATGGTACAATATATAAAAACAAAGCCTCTTCTGAGTTTCTGCAGTTGTGGTGCAGTTCTGACTGAGAGACAACACTCTGGGCAGAGTACATACTTGTAAACTGATTGCAAAACAAAGCCAACACATAAGTGTGTTTAAGTTGTAATGCCACTGACAGGCTCTGGGGGCGGCTCAGAAAAGCCCAGCTCCCATAAACTTCCATTGAATTTCTCAGTAAAAATTAACCAATAATTTTTTGCCAGGACTCATTAGTTTTATTCTGACCCTCATATAATTTTTCCCTGGCATACAGTACAGGCCAAAAGTTTGGACACACCTTCTCATTTCAATGAGTTTTCTTTATTTTCATGACTTTATTTTCATGACTATTTCAAACTACACCTCTGGGAACTCCTTCCAGACTCATCGAGAGAATGCCAAGAGTGTGCAAAGCAGTGATCAGAGCAAAGGGTGGCTATTTTGAAGAAACTAGAATATAAAACATGTTCTCAGTAATTTCACCTTTTTCTGTTAATTGCATAAATCCACATGTGTTCATTCATAGATTTGATGCCTTAAGTGAGAATCTACAATGTAAATAGTCATGAAAATAAAGAAAACGCATTGAATGAGAAGGTGTGTCCAAACATTTGCCTGTACTGTTCATGTCCACTGCAGTTGTGATATCCAGACAGTAGTAGGATTACTGTTATGTAGTGCCTGATGAAGTTTACTGTTTCAGTAATCTACCACTTGAGATTACATCATTGCCAACCACTGAGTCACCTATAGTTCTGCCCATTTTGTCCAAAAACCAGTCACTTCACGTCAATCTCAGTGGCTAAACTGCAAACTGCTGGCCTAAAAATCCCAGTTCAGAAACATATGGGTGACATTTTAGACCCCCTGTCCACCAATTATTTAGTCTATGTTGTCAAACTGTCAGCTGTCTACAGGACACAGAGGTGTGAAAGTGTTTGTAACTACTCTGAAACAACCAGGAAACAGTGCTTTCATTCAGTCCATTGCTCAGTTTGATCAGTAGTGTCCTCCCAGGAACAATTTCCAACCTTTTCTGAAGCGTATTCAGAAAATGTTTCTCATTAGTCTAGAAGCACTGAAGAACTTTATTGTGGAGTAAAACTGTAATTTTTATTTTCATATATTTCAAGCTGTTTAAATGCTCTTTTGTGAAAATACACAGCTTTTTACACATATCAGTTGGTGTCCTGAATGATTTAACAGAAGAAGATTAATAAAAAACAATAAATCCAGACTGTATCCCACCATTAAAACTTATATAGATTTTATTTTAAATTGCTTCAATTTTTTTTTCATTGTGAAGTCAAACTGTCATTTACAATGTGAATCCTCCCGCTGTCTTGGCTGAAGTTATTATAGGAATCATTCTGTGGATGTCAGTACGTAGGGCACATTTTTTGTTAATGCTTTCTGCTACAGCATCTCAGAGGTACAGCAGTGGCCTAAATTACCCAAACACAAAAGCCTGGATGAGTAAAAAAAGCAAGTCTGAAACATTTGCAATAAAGAAAAGACACGTGTTAAATACAATATAAATGGCAACCCAAAGGCGCTTACAGAGTAACGCGTTTGCCCTTCTAACCCAAGCAGAGGTATTTTACCTCCCCAGATTTCAGTGTTTTATTGACACAGCCAGTGTATTTAAACAAAAAACATAAGAGTGCGGAGAGAATGACAAGGTGTGACTTTAATATACGTGTAGAATTTTTAAAGCTCGTTTGTCTGTGAGCTCATATACATGATGTGTGTGTGTCCTTCACCCTTTTCTTTTTCTTTCTTATTGCATGACCTCTACCCTGCTCATCCATCTGCATCCTCTGTTATGATGTTAGAATGTGGTTCAATGCTAACCCCCCACTGACCTGACACGAATGGGCAGGTTTGTAAGTTTGTAGCTGTGACAGAAATAGACAGAGCGGCCGTGTTATTGTGCGTAACACTCCTTACAATGGTGTCAACAGGCCATGGTGGGACAGATACTGATAATGACAGTACCAGCCTGCTGAGGGTCAGAGCGTGTTTGTGTTTAGGCAATTTCCTCATTTTCTTGCCTCTGGTAGCTCTCAAGGTTTGGCCCGTCCAATGCTCCAATGCACTTGACATAACATTTCACACTTGAGCTGCTAATGCTTCCCTCCATACATTTGTGTGACTTGCCATGTTTCTGAGACAACCACAAAGGAAGAATGCAAAGTTATTTTTGAGGAGGTGGAGATCAGAGGCTCCACGTTCTCTAGCAGGAGAAAGAGGCTATTGTCAGGACAGACACTTAGTGTTGCTCCACAGAGTGCAGAAATAGACAAGGTCCTGTGCTGAATAAAGTTGTCTTTGGATGAGCAAGGAGCCGGTGTGTGTTCGTGCTTGGCTGACTTTGCTGTGTTGCAAGTTCTCACCAGAGCCCTGCAAATGTAAGATGAGGTTTCACATAAAGCTCTAAAGCTTAACCTTTTTGTTCTGTCATCCATCAGAATAGTGATGAAACTTCTTTTTATAGGATATACTGCATATTGTATATACCATATTTTCTGCATCATAGGGCGCACTGCATCATGGTCCGACAGTCAGTCAAGCAGAGTGTTTACTAAAATCGCACAACAACACTTTTAAAGATTTTGGAACTCACTGCACACATACGGTGTGCAGTGACGTGCAGAATACTTGGGTTAAAAGGCACATCGTAGATTTTTGAGAAAATTCCAGGCTTTTAAGTGCAGTATACTTTAATGTTACAATGCAAACTGCTGTTCCGTAACCAAAATATTCATTTAACCATTTATCCAAGTCCTAGAAGTTTAACAATATCCTTATATTAGCTGCTATAACACAAGTTTGAGGTAATAAACTTAACATGTGGAAAATAAGGTATTAGATACATAATCAAACAGGCTGTCCCAAACAGCTTGAAAGTCATTATTAAAACCAACTTCCTTTTTGTTGCCTGGTAAGTAATTTTGGTTATGACAGTATTGCTGTGACAATATGAGTTTATGTAAAAAATGTAAGCATGTTGATACTTGAAACTAACATTGTGTAAGAAGTGGCATGAAAAATATGGAGCATCAGCACATACAAGTGTATGTGTATGTGCTGCCTCGTGGCCAGCTTGGCCAGTATGCCTTTGAGCAAGGCATCTAACACCCTCCCCGTTTGCTCCATGGTTACCTGAAATGGTAGCCCTAGTATGCAGCACATTGCGTGTTTCTGTATGATCAGCTAGTGATGGATCAGTTTCAGTGTGTGTTGCATGTTCACATATTATTTACACATTATTATTTCCCGTAAAGGTCCTGTGTGATTCAGAGGAGGCTGCTCTGCACGTCACACACACAGGTGCTCAAAGCTCTGAGACAGGTGAACCACTGTAAGGCTGTGGGACCCGACCGGGTGTCACCCAGAGTCCTGAAGGCCTTTGCAGAGCAGCTAGCAGAGGTCTACACAAACATCTTCAACATCTCTCTCTCACAGGAAACTATACCACGCACCTTCAAGTCCTCTGTGATAGTGCCGGTCCCCAAGAAAACACACATCACAGAAATGAATGACCTCAGACCTGTGGCACTCACATCTGCTGCCATGAAGTGTCTGGAAAAGCTGGTGCTAACTCATATCAACTCCGTAGTTCCTGACACAGTGGACCCCTATCAGTTTGCCTACCGCCCCAACAGATCAGTGGACGACGCGGTTGCACTGGCACTTCATTCCACCCTCCAACACCTGGACAGAAACAACACATACGCTCGGCTACTGTTTGTAGACTATAGCTCCGCCTTCAATACAATCCAGGCCGCTGAAGCTAACATCTAAACTAGCGGACATAGGAGTACCAACACCCACCCGTAACTGGATCCTGGATTTCCTCTCAGACAGACCACAGGTGGTGCGGATGGGAAAGATGGTTTCTGCAGAGCTCACTGTCAGTACAGGAACCCCACAGGGCTACTGCCTCAGCCCTAAACTCTTTTCACTATACACACATGACTGCACCTCCCAAAATGACAACAACAGCATCGTCATTAAGTATGCAGACGACACAACCTCATCACTGGAGGGGATGATTCTGCATACTGGTTCACCGGATCACCACTTACGGCGAGGACAACGATTTTGTCCTCAACATAAATAAAACAACTGAACTCACAATAGACTACAGGAGGAGAGCCCCCCCTCTGCAGCCCCTCACCATCAACGAGGCTGTGGTGGAGCGGACTGACAGCCGCAAGTTCCTGGGCCTTCACATTATAGACTCAGCTGGGCAAAACACCATGGCCACGGTGAAAAGAGCTCAGCAGAGGCTGCACTTCATCAGGCTGTTGAAGAAGGCCGGGCTCAAAAAACAGCCCCTCACCCAAGCCTACAGAGGACATCATGGCATGAAAGCATCCTTGAAAGCATCCTTACCAGCGGCATAACGGTGTGGTACGGGAACACCACCCTGGCCGAGAGGAAGAAGCTGCAGCGGGTCATCAAGACTGCAGAGAGGGTCATGGGCTCCGACCTCCCCTCCATAGAGTCCATCTACACGCAGAGGAGCAGGACAAAAGCACGGAGCATCCTCAGGGACACCCAGCACCCAGCCCATGCTCTGTTCCAGTGGGTGGACTCAGGCTACAACCTGAGACGCCACAGGCGTCAACACCCACAGGGCCCGCTTCCACAACAGCTTTTTCCCACCTGCTGTGAGGCTGGTGGGTCAGGACATCAGAGAGGGAAGACCTCTCTCTCACACCCACTGACCCACTGACTAACATTACGTGCAATAGTTCGTTTTTTCATACATGTGCAATATATTTAATTCAACATTATGTGCAATAGTCCCTTTTCAAACATTCAATCATCATCCTACCCGCTGAATCCTTTGCAGGGTCGCGGGGGTCACTGGAGCCTATCCCAGCCACATGTGCAATATATTTAACTCAACATTATGTGCAATAATCTCTTTTCATTTTACGTGCAATATATTTAAGTGGTTACTGTAACTATTTTCATCATACATATTTTGTATCTTCACTTGTTTTACTTATAACGTGTAGTTTACTTATGTTTA
>JAPTHA010000028.1:11272079-11303441 GCA_029814585.1 Gymnapogon annona
ATGTTACATATAACCTATAATTATCTTAAAAAGTATTGTTAAACAGTAAGTATTATTCTAGGCTGCTCTGCTTCTTTTAATACCCCTATAAGGAGTTTCATATATAATGAAATACCAAAATAATGGTTAAGTCATTATTATAATTAAGGGTTAAGTTATTTGTAATTACTGTGTATTTCAATAGAAATAAAAGTTATGTGACGTTCTAGTAACATACAAGATTGCACTGTTAAAGCATTTTAACCTGTTTTGTGTGAATGACAGTAGGTGGAAGAACTAATGTTTTCATAAAAGCCATAACAAAGCCATAAGTGTGAGCCCTTTTTTGTCCTCTAAAATGCAGCAGGTACATATACATGGTCAGTGTTACATTTTTAGTTATTTGTCTATTTTTTTAGAAACTTCTGCAGAAAAAACACGAGAACTGTGACAAGTATCAAAACATTTGGACTAACCTTAAAACAAATTGTGATATATCTTTAATAAGTAATGAATATTGTAATAGAATTTGTTGTTGCTTTTATTGTGTCTAAAAAAGTCCATAAAGCGATGTGGCTTGAGTTGTTACTTTTCAACCAGAAAAGTAACAACTCAAGCCAAATTGAAAAGTTGTTACTTTTCAACCAGAATTCAGGCTCCAACCAGCCCATTTTTACCAAAACAAAATATATGATTGTCTTTATTAACATGTTAATAGTCTACTGCAAAAACTGGACATCACTGTGTAAGTAGAGCCAATTTTCAAAAAGTGACTTATGCAACAGTAGTTAAGGTCTTATTTTTATTTATAGAAATATTAAAATAGTCTAATAACAGCAGAGAAGCTTAAATATCATTGTTTAAGCTTCTCTGCTTAAATAACTGCAACACTTGCAGTGTTGAAAATAGCAACACTGCAATAAAAATCATTGCTGTTACACATAAAGGACCTGCATTAAAACTCGAGTTAATTAAATTGCTAATTACTATCGTCAGTTTAACATTTATTAACGTAACTGCCACAAACAACCAAACAAAAAAACCAAACAATGGCTGATGACATAATCTTTGATACGATAATAAAACTTTCTAAAATCACAAAATAACTGTGAACTTTAATTTGTAACAGTATATAATTATCTCATACTAAAATTATGAATCTCCAAAGCAACTTTTTACTTTTATTAAGGCAGTGAAATAAAACGTGTTGAGTAGAAATACAAAATAGTAAAAAATATTGAAGTAAATGAAGTCAATGTCAATTTAGTAAAGATAAGTTTTGTCAGAAAATGTCCTTCATGATTGTGCAGTGGCACAATTATGAGGGAAAATGTCATCTTTAATATAATGCATTTATGTAAGACTGAATAAGACTGAACAGGAATAATATTGGAATTAAAAGTTGTACAGCATCATTTTAAGTACATTTTAGAGAATGTATACTTTTGGGTTGATTGTGAAATTGTAATATAATATTGCATTTCACAAAAATGATGTTACTGTGTAGGTGCAAAAAGTATGAGCTGTGGGAAAGTATGAAGTAAAAAAAAAAGTGAATGTTACACAAAACATGCAACCCTAGCCCTCGTGTTTCTTGTGACTGCACTGTTTAATGCAGGTCACATGGCTGTAATCTAGAAGTTTCAAGCATACAGTTTGTGGGCCAATACCGTTCTACAAAAAGGTGAGGAAATACTATCATAATGGATTATGTATGATCATTTCCATTTGTTTTAGTCTAAAAAGGAAAATTACATAAAATGTTTATATTGATCAACTCCCCTTTAACAAAAAGGACAATGGTAAACATGAACTAAATGTTTTGTTCCTTCTTAATAACATTAATACCCTAATAATTGATGAGAGCAGTAGCCTCGAATAAAAACCTTAATAGTCAAAGTGCTAAACTTTTACGTTATATCTACAACGTAAAATTACGTGATACGTTATATCTATAACGTAAAATTTGAGGCATAATATTGTTGAAACATACTTTTTCCAAAGAAAATTTCAGGTCGTTTCTGGTTTGTGTTGTTGATATTTTACAGTGATAGTTTGGAGATTAAAAAAATCCTTGGATAATTCTACTTTTTTCCTCCGTTATTTTACTGACTTGACTCACTTGGGATCATATTGGGCTGAATTTGAAAGACATAAATCAGCACAAATTCAGACTGTGTCCTTCACAGTCCAAACGCATGCATAATACGCGGAGGACTTTATTTGAACTCATTGGAAAATGTCACATTTGTGTGCAGAAGGCACTTCCATCAGCGCACTGAGCCAATAGCGTCAAGGCAGGTTTAAAGGCGTCGAGGGCACGCGGTGGCTCCTCACTTCCTGGTTGAAGATGGCGGATGAGAATGAGACAGCACCGATGCCGGAGAAAGAGGATGCAGACGACCACGGACACTGCAGCGACTGTGAAAATGAAGAGCACCACTTTGACGATGGGTAAGTAAATAATGATTTAGCATCGCAAGGGTACAAGTGCGTCACGTTTATGTACCCGTAGGCAGAACTATCCAAAGTAAACCCTCGGCGAAGCAGCAGAACCTCAGCCTTTTGGTGGAGGTTGTCCCGCCCATTTGCTCTTATTCTATTTGCTGAAAGACGTGCATATCAGCCAGTTCTAGGTTGTGATTGGCTTGCTTTTCTATCTGTTCCTCAAGTGGGCTGGTTTTATGGAAGCTTCCCTTCAAGCGTTTGATAGCAAGGCGTAAGAAGACTAAAGTAGCCTTGATAGCTAGCCCAAAATAAAATGCCACATAGTTTTAAAATTCACAGACAGGTACCACTTATTCTACTTCATTAGGTGGTAATTTTATGAGAATTTTGCATGTTGCTGCTAATAGCCTGATGCAACTTATGGTAGCCTGAGTTGACATTTGGCGAGGGTTAGCATTTAAGCTAATCTTGCTGTCAACCCCCTATTGTGTCATTAGACGTCTGTGCAAAAATTTGTTAAATTAAACGTGAAACAAATAATGCCGCGTGTTGTTTGGTGTCCGGCATGATAAGGGCAAGTCTTTGTTTTGGTCTTGTTAAACAATGACGAACACCAAGTTCGTAATCAGGCTCCTAATCACGTGTGTAGTTGTGGTTAGTATAATAAAAGCTGATTAAAGCAGGTTTGCACGTAGCAAACGCACTCAGCAAAGGATCTGATGAAATTCTTTCATTGGAATTCAATTCTGTTCATTTTTATGTAATGGTAAGTCTGTGACACATGGCGTAAAAGACAAAGGCGTGTCCTTTTTTAGTTTAAAAGGAGCGACTTGCCGTAATGCAGGATTTGGAAACGTTAATAGTCATAGATGATTTCTTAAAAACGGAGTCTAGGCGTGACCTTTTTGTGATCGGTAAGCAGTGTAGTCACAATGATTGTTTCCCCCTTCAAGATTTCATTATTTGTAGGTTTCAAAATGCAGCAACGAATTATTAGTTAAGTGGAAACACGATGCACGATGTGCATTACTAATTTGCCCATGTAGACCTGCCACATTTTTGCTGCTTGCAGCCTCACATGCAAAAGGAATTTTCATAATTGACTGTAAACTAGGTGTCTTTAGACTTTGGACTAGTCATTAAGTGACAGAAAGAGGGAGATGGTAGTTTACATGTTGAGATAACTTGGCATAAGATTTTGAAATTTGCAGTAAGTTCATCCTCAACAGGCCTGAAAGGGCCAGGATTTTATTAGGAACAGAAAGTCAGCTGGAGTGGACATAATCATGTGTAATATCCAAGTATATTCAAGTTTTCTTTGCATCCGATTTCTTTGATTTGTTATTCGCCAGCTCAGGAGCCATTCTCTCTTGTGGAAACTGGTGGCCCTTTTTATTAACTGAAATAAATTAACATTTTGTTCATGCTGTTTTAAGCAGTGCTTCCATCACAGACAGAGGAAAACAAAGAATGCTTCTGGCTGTTAAGTGGACTAGTGTGTCATAGTGGAAGCATGTGGAACAAACCATTGAATGCTTTGTTGTCTATGGTCCATTCCCTCACTGACCTCTTGTACATACATATGCACACATGCATAGATGGCATGCACTCTTCTCTAGGGGTCATGTGATTCACCATCTGTGCTGGTGTTACAAACACAAGCCAGTGCTTGGCCTCTCCCCTCTTGGACACTAATGAGATTATCCTCTGTAAGTATGCAACTCTTCTCAGGCCAGAAGATGAGATATTTGGGTGGGGGAGTGTAGATCCTGAGCTGAAGTGAAAAATACACTTCAGCTAAATACACTGGATTTAGGATGTAATGATGCCTAATATTGATTTTTTTTTTTTAGGATGTTCTGGAGCCCTCTGAATGTCTTAACTGATGCAAATGATAGACAGGGTTGCTGCTCATTTGTTACTTGTATTTGTTTTAACAAATGACATCAAGCCAAGTACCACTTAAAATGAAGAATATTAATATAATGGTACAAATTAAAGGGGTTTAACTCCTCACTGGGGGTGGGGAAGTAGGATCAGAAGAGAAGATGTACTTAAAAAAAGGTGCTATAATATATTTTACATTGTGGGTTATCGTGTATGGGTTAGTATGTGTATATATGTATATATACACATACTGTGTACATACATTACATACATACACATACATGTACATACATACATACATTCTGTGCTGCATTTCTATTTTGTTTTTATTCTGTTTATTTTGTGTTGTACGGTGTGTACTGGTGTTCCTGATTGATTGATAAAGTTCTATCTCTCTTCAAAAATATTTCAACACTTGTTATTTTCCATGTTGAAGTTGAAGGATTATATTATATACTCCTTTTTAACACTGAGGAATTTCAAGTTTTTATAAGTAAAGGTATTACAAGAGGAACGCATAGTTTGTCCGCCAAAGGCGTTAATGTCTTTCAAGACAGCTGGGGAGTGTGGTTTATCATGACAATACAATATTTACTTTTTTCCTAAAAGTATGTCCCCGCTCTGCACAGTCAGTAAACAGTTGTGAATATAATGTTGATAAATTGTGTATGTTTGATATTTGTACGGAAGCGTGTGAGTTTTGTTATTTTAGAATCTATTGACAACTTGTGTTCTTGACTTCATACAGTGACCGCGGTCTGGGTGATGACACTGGTGCCAAGAAGAAGAAAAAGAAGCAGAAAAAGAAGAAGAAATCCAGTGCCACTGAAGCTACTCAGGACCCCCTTGCCAAGGCAGGAATAAATCAATTTCTTAATTACAACATCAATTTAAGGCTCTGCTCAAAATAGCATAGTTTAAGTGTCAAGTCATACAGGTTTAGAGGTGGTACAGTTTTATACTTTTCTAGGCAGCTCAAAGACATAAAACATGTTGCAAGCACAAAGTATTTTCTGGAACATCCCACAGACCTCATTGTCAACATTTTCACCCGGTACAGTTTTCTACAATGTCACTCAGTGTGTTGAAGTGCTGTTGATGACTTGCATACTAATGATGAAGGAGAGCGTAAACGCGTAGTTGTTTAACACTGCAAAAGATTTGTTCAGGTGTCTGACTGAAACTGTTTTAACTGACCAAATTCATCTATATGTTAAAGCCAAGTGGCCTTTGTGAGTGTGTTTCCGCTTTCTAACTCAAAAACCAGACAGAGCTGGCCTTTGCCATTAGGCTTTTGCCTTTTTTTTTGAAAAAGGAAAAAATATTTACAATACTCCACTCCATTGTGGATCAAGGATCAACTACCCCCTTTTAAACAGTATTCCTGACATTGCGCATCCTGAATGATGTTTGTGCAAAATGAAATAGTGGATCATTCTCTCTGTAACGCCTTTCAAGGTAGCCAGGCCCTCTACAGTTAACAAACATATCAAGGCGGCCAGAAAAAGATTGAACTGGGCAGACACAGAGATCTGCAAACTGTTATCATTTTGGGTAGAGGACTCTAATTCATGCCAACATTTGTGAAGTTGTGAAAGACTTTGGAGGTGTTTTGAGAGCCAGCACTGCTATGCTCAAGGTATTTCTGACATGATAGTCAAATGTTACACAAAAGGTCACTGTCCCTTCTGATTCTTGAATGCAGCTCCAGCCTATCTCACCTCTGTTACTCCTTAGGCCTGGCTGTGTAAATCAGTCAATGGGGGGAAAAAAGGTGGGATCACCATCGCTGTGTTGTTCATGATCTCTGCATAAAAGTGGCCACTGAATCACTGTTGTAGTGGGTTACCTAGCAACAGATAAACAAAAGGGTCACATTGCCAATGGACAGAAAACACATATGCCAGCCGAGTGGCTATTTAGAAGAAAATAGCACTTGAATTTATCAAGAAAATAAAGGAATGAACTGTATCAGAGGATGTAGAACCTATGGGGAACCCATGGGTCAATGCATGCTAGTTCTTTATTTTTCAATCCTCTTCCCAAATAGGTGAACTCACTGCCAGCTGATAAGCTACAGGAGATCCAAAAGGCCATTGAACTGTTCTCTGTGGGCCAGGGCCCAGCCAAAACCATGGAGGAGGCAACTCGGAGGAGTTACCAGTTCTGGGACACGCAGCCTGTCCCCAAGCTTGGTATGATATTTGAGTAGGCTTGCAGTTTTTCTCTGCAACTCAAACTGATAAGTGAATGTCACATTTCCCAGGTGTTATGTTGAAATGTTTTCTCTTTCCCTTCAGGGGAGACAGTAACTTCACATGGCTCCATTGAACCTGACAAAGACAACATTCGTGAGGAGCCCTACAGCCTCCCGCAGGGCTTCACCTGGGACACCCTCGACCTGGGAAACCCTTCAGTGGTACGAAGTGTTTTGAAACTAAAAATAATTATTCTATCATTCTGACAATAAACTGACACCACGCTAGTGTCTCAGCTGTTTGTTCTACTCGAAATATTGGAACCATGTATCTGTATAGTTTAATATATTTGTGCTGACAGATAACTCCAATTGTGATTTTATATATATGTATAAATAAATTTTAAAAAACTCTCCATCACCACCGTTGCTAAAAAAATACGCAATTTTCCATCTTGTGATGAAGAATAGCTGCCTATGAAGTATTGGAAATTTCTAGGTACTGTTACAGAAATCATTCATCAATACCTTTTGTTTTCTTTTCCTTTGAACGCAGCTTAAAGAGCTTTACACCCTCCTCAATGAAAACTATGTGGAGGATGACGACAACATGTTTCGATTTGACTACTCCCCAGAGTTCCTGCTATGGTAACGTTTGTAATTTTGTATATTCTTTAATCCACCCAGCCAATAATACAGGGAGATTCCAAGTCAACATGTCGGTCTGTCCATCCATCTGTTCTGCTGAAAGATGAAAATGTTCAGCCCAAGATGATGCAAACTGCTTAAGAATATTTTCAGCTCCTTGGCTGTTCATGGGCAAACTCAAGGAAAGTAGGCTAATGTCACAAATGTAGCATCCCTTGAGGCAATGTAACTGATGGATATCTTCATTTACATTATAGGGAAAGGTACTGTTTTTTTCACCCTTTTTAAATTGGCACTTTGGTTTGTAGTGACGGCATTATATTGACTGGAATGGCTTTTTGTGTCTCAGGGCCCTGCGGCCTCCTGGCTGGCTGCCCCAGTGGCATTGTGGAGTGAGGGTTAACTCCAACCAGAAGCTGGTTGGTTTCATTAGTGCCATTCCTGCCACCATCCGAATCTATGACATGTAAGTGATGTATGAATAGCAAAAATATAAATATTTATTAATATTTACTAAAGGTGCATGAGATGAAAGGATGTCATGTTATTTTTAGTCTGATTGGAAAAGCACCACATGTGAAGTGATGACAAAAGCTATTGTTTTTCAGAGAAAAGCAAATGGTTGAGATCAATTTCCTGTGCGTCCACAAGAAGCTTCGCTCCAAGCGAGTTGCGCCAGTTCTGATCAGAGAGATCACTCGACGGGTCAACCTGCAAGGCATCTTTCAGGCAGTGTACACTGCAGGAGTGGTTCTACCTAAACCCGTGGGTACATGCAGGTGGGTCAAACTAAAGACCTGGTTTTCTGAGCTCATGAAACATTAGAGCTCTTTGGTTCTCACAGGGTAAAACATGGCATGATCCTAAAAATATGGATTTCTGTAGATCCCACTGAAGCAAAGTTAGAATACTAAATGATTCTTGTAGTGAAATTGGATTACAGTCTGGTGGTGGTACTTTAAGATTTCTAAATAAAAGAATCATAATACTGTATCATACTTACTATGTAAGTAAATAACTGAGCACCCTCTTTATTTGTGCAGGTACTGGCATCGCTCTTTGAACCCACGAAAACTAATCGAGGTGAAATTCTCCCACCTAAGCAGGAACATGACTATGCAGCGCACCATGAAGTTGTACCGTCTGCCTGAGGTTTGTGATGTCATACAAATCTTTATTATTTTTTAAACTCTCTTGCAAACTACTTAAGAATTTTTTCAGCTCCTTGGCTGATTCACTTTAGATTTTCTTTATTCTCAAGAATCTTGTTTCGTATCTTCTAGGCTCCGAAAACTTCTGGTCTGCGGCCAATGACCAAGAAAGATGTGCCGGTGGTGCATCGCCTCCTCCTTGAATACCTGACCCAGTTTAACCTGGTGCCTGTCATGAACCAGGACGAGGTGGCACATTGGCTGCTACCACGGGAAAATATTATCGACACGTACCTGGTGGAGGTAAATAACATCTCCCAAAACACTTTAACATCTGCAAGTGTGTTGCCAAAACATTCTAAGTGGTGTGATCTCTTGACAGAACGAAGGCAAAGTGACTGATTTCCTGAGCTTCTACACACTGCCCTCTACCATTATGAACCACCCTGTGCATCGCAGTCTCAAGGCGGCGTACTCCTTCTATAACGTGCACACCACCACCCCCATTCTTGACCTGATGTCTGATGCTCTCATCTTGGCCAAATCAGTGAGTGTTTTTACCTAATCCTGTCACACATTTGTGTTTATGAGCTTCATAGCCTCAAACCTAATACATCTGTTCTTTTCTCATACAGAAAGGGTTTGATGTCTTCAATGCACTGGATCTAATGGAAAATAAGACTTTCTTGGAGAAGCTTAAGTTTGGCATCGGAGATGGCAATTTACAGTATTATCTGTACAATTGGAAGTGTCCCAGCATGGGGTCAGAAAAGGTGCGTCTTCAGAAGTTAAACAAGGAAAATCTTAGATATAAAAAGAACAATCTATCCATTCTGTCCTAGTAATTATTACCTCAGTAATGAGGGTTCACACACAAGCAAACAACATACCCAATCATTATCAACAATAAAAGAAAAACACATTTGCAATATTTTGTGCACAGATTAATATCTCAAAAACAAATGAAGCAAGACATTCCAACAGTTCATGATTGACCAATAATAATGACAAACATAAAAGTGGACTACAGTGTCATGTGCATTTTAGTATCACATCAAAACCAACCCAACAACAACTTCATTAAAATAAATAACCAATACCGGAGAAATTCATAGTACTGTAGTTTCCTGTGTTCACTCACTAAATAACTTTTCCATCACAAGCATATATCGACTAAACTGATTTTTTTTTTTTTTTTAACAGAAAAACAGATGTTCTTAATTTCTTTTTGAAGCTGCTTTTGATACAAAGCAGGGTTACATAATATGGTAGAATTTTCCGGGGTGGCATAACATTATAATTTTTTTCTTTTTGGTGAAGGTAACATGAAACTCTCCATAAAGGCTGAAGTGTCTACACTGGGGTGATGTATTACTGGAACTTGACTATAAATGTGTAGTAGACTCTTGGGCTATATTTGCCTGGCTGACATTGGAAATAAGTCCAGTCTTAGTCTTGTCTGGTAGATTAAAGGTTAAAGGACCTAAAAAAAAAATAACAGCAAAAGCCTACAGCCTTGTGGAGACTTAGCTGTTCACATACTGTATATTGTGCACACTAGCCCTACAAGGATGGTGTGAGATAGTACTGACAGTGACAGCTGTTGATGGCATAAATTTGATTTTATGTGCCAATCAAGTTTCTGAAACTTGGAAAATGCTTGTATTCTCAGAAAAACACGTCACTGTTAAAACTGTCAAGTGTATGGGATGTCATAATTTTTTTGTTTGTAATACAATTATACAAATAATATATAGGGTTCTGTCACAAACTTTTGCACTCTTAAAAATGTACAATATTCATGGATTCTATCGTTGATCTCTATAACGGTAGCAATTTTTTAACAAAGTTTCTTTGGTGTGTACCTTAATGTACCAATAACAATGATGTGATAACAAGCCTTTTACACCTGTCTGTTTTCATGAGACTTTATTTGTCATCTTCAGGTTGGGCTGGTTCTGCAGTGACATCCCTTTATGCCATAAAGTGTCACTAACAGGCCAGGAGATGGCACCATCACACTGACCACCTGACAGATGGACTGATGACTTCCTGCTTCAGGAAAGGAAACCACCGCCCATTTTTTAAAAACTTTTTGACCGTTTGAACTTTGACCTGCACTACCGCTGCCAGGCAGGGAGAGTGTTCCTTCTCTTCCTAACTCCCTCAATCACATGGACCTTAAGCCATTGTAGTTACCATCCCAAACAACTGCATTACATGCTATCTTGATGGTACCAAACACACACAAGAACAGTTTGCACAGATTAACTGTAAACCAAACACTCACTGTCGACAACCCTACAAAATACCTGTAAAAAATGTGTCCGAACACATTCAGACTAGAATCTAATGTTTTATTTCATTCCTAAATGATGGAAGTGCTTTTTGAAAATACATCTGTTCTCTTTAGTTTTCAACAAAACCCACTCAAAATAAAATTATATATATTTTAACAAGGACAAGGCTCAAAAAGATGAGGTAATGTATACCAAAAGTGGACACCAGATAAGGGCTTGTGTTATCAGTTTTCATGTCATGCTTGAACAGCTGTTTTAATTTTCTCATCAATGCCCTCTGTTCTTATGGTCATTATGGAATTATTGCAGCTTTGCTCACAGAAGCTGTACATGCTGGAGCTGCCACTCATCTTCTGGAGGTTTTGCTCATCTGTATTAACTTTCATGACCCCTTTCTCCAGCTTACTGCACTAACAGAAAAATCCCTGAAGAAAATGAAATGTACTGACTGTTATTCATGAATCATGCGAGTGGACTACCGCTTTGAGAAACTGACCGCATTCTGATGGGATTTACATTTTATCAGCAGGGATCAGATTTAAAATGATGCCTCTTGATTTGGCAGGACCTCGTTACAGTTTCCACACCTTGCACGTTCACAGACCTTGATTTGTTTTCTCAATTTATAAGATTCTGTGTAAAATCTGGAACCAAAGGTGCTTTTATGCACTTTTTTCCACCCTTCTTTGCTTAATGGAGGTTATAAGATAATCATGATGAATAAATTGAAATGCAAAACCTGAAAAAAACCTCCATGAGACGTTTGTTCTGCGTGTTTCCATTGTGTGTCTTAATTTAATGGTAGCGTTATTAGGCATGTATTTAACTTAATCTGGAAAAAACACTGTCCCATCTGTCATTGGTTATGTTTGTGGGAGTTCAGTGTGGATGCTGTAACTGGGTTTAAAAATGGCGGAGAAGACTTGCAGGACATCATACAGGGCGGTCGGTGATGACTGGGAAATGCCCTACTTAAAGTGTTTCTTATGTAAAATGCCAGTTCAATTGCAAAAAACCTTAATGGGTCGCATGGTGTTGTGATGCAGGAGAAGAATGTGAAGTGTTTTTTTTTTTTGGAGCAAAAATAAAATCTAGAAGTTGCTGTGATGTCTGTATTTTTATTTATTTCAGACCACGAGGTTCACATTCCTGCTCAAAGTCATGAAGTATACGAATATGAATTTATACAGTAGAACAAATTTAGTATTTTAAATATCCTGACTTAGATTATTTCTGCTTTCACTTTTAATTTATTTTTATATGTGCATTTTATCAGTCCAATACCATTTCATTTTGACTTTGAGTATAGCGTGGAAAAACTAAAGCAACCAAAATGGGCGAAACATACTAAACATGCAGAGAAGTTAATCTGCGTTTATGAAACGGAAAAACAATCTTTGTTCTAAGGTTTTAGATAAAAAATAAACTATGCACCATATACTAGAAGTTATTTCGCTGTCAGCATTTGACTGGAATAATAATCAGAACTTCGTTTTTGGCGACACAACTCTTTATGTAACACAAGGCAACGGTCTCTGTATCTTGACGTTTATTGGTCGAAGTCATCTGACGCCTTCAAATAGATTGGTCAGTTTTGTTATCTGTCAAGTGGGTTGGGCGGTATATTACTGACATAACGCGGAAGTGTGCTGCACACAGCGTAGTGTCGGGCAGGGCAAATTATCGCTACAATGTGGATCAGTGTTGCTATTATTTGTGCCGGTTTAGTCATATTTATATTAAAATATGTCTTCAGCGCACCCGGGCTCAATCCATTTGAGCTGGACACTCGAGAGCAGCTGAAAGAAATGGTCCACGACAGGAAGGAGAAAAATAAAGTGTTAAAGCAAGGTAAGTAAACAGACCAAGGTAGTTGTCTTATCTTTCACTTAAGTTTTTAATCACTGCAAGAAAATGTTTTGTACAAATTGATACTGAATTAACTGTTGTGTCAGGTTACGTAATCTTAACCAAACATAATTAACTGCAGAGAAACTGTCTAATTTGAGTTGCAGGAATAACTCTCCAAAGTATAGCCACCTCATATTATGCATTACATACGGGTAGGTATGAATTAAACTTACAAAAAGTTCAACTTTACAAGGTTTCCACACTGAAAACCCCTGCTTGTCCAAACCAGCTTGACTAGATTGACTGATCCTAATAACCCGGATGACCAACAGATACAACTGGTGGTACCATCGTTCCGGCACAGTGGATAATGAGCTGAATTTTACAGCATAGTGTTTCACCCAAACACCCCACAATGTGCCTCATTCTTTAATTCTCCCACTCACACATGAATGCACCAGTCGTAACAGAGCTTAGATTTTGCAGTTCACCATGGCTGATCCACCAATTCCCAACTTTCTGACACACAGTGAAACTTTGCAGACTTCAATGACAATTATGTGCTGTATTTTCTCAAACTAAATAAGGAGAAAAATGGTAAATCAGGTAGTTTTGAACCTTGTCACTTGTTGTTGATGCGTTCAAAGATTCTGTAGCAATTGATGTAAAAATAGTGTTCAAAGATTTTGTAGCAATTAATGTACATAAATTTATGGCCTTTTTTTGGAAAGATTTGCACTTTTAGTTACGTAATTTGACCTTCTTAATAAAGGGAAACTTTTTGCTTCTCATTAATCTTATTTATGGTAAGTTCTTTCGGCTTTTCCCCTTCCGGGGAGAAAATTCACATGCTTGATTTGGCAGGTGTTTTTACATGCAGGGCTTGGGGACCGGCACAAGGAGACACACAGACCTCCTTGTGGCTACAGTGGGCAGTAGCGTGAGGGGTTTTCAACTATTTATTTATGGACTATGCAGTATGTATGGACATGTTTTATGTTTTTATTGTACCAAGTGCTCTCTCTGCAAATGAAGTTCCTGAGGGATAAATAAAGTGATTGCCCAAGGAGGGGATGACGCTCATCCTGGGAATCGAACCCAGGTACCCTATGCACCAGCCCGGTGCCTTATCAACTGAGCTATCCAGCCGCCACTCATTGGTCTTATTTATGATCTTTGATTTAAGAATATACTCAATATTATTTATGATCTATTATATAAGTATATATTCACTGTATTTTGATTTGGACCACATTCAAATGAAAGTCAAATGCAGACTTCTGAGTTAGAGTTTTGTCCAAATGAAACGATATCATTTTTGCCAACCATTGTTTAGAGTCATTGGCTAACTTAATGGCCCACGTTACAAAGGCCTGAAAAAAATATAAATAAACTTATAAAAGAAACATTGGTATTTCTAATCTAATGTAATTAGCTGATGACATGGGATCATGTTTTGTTTTGATGTCACTTCAGGTTTTGTTGCAAGTAAAGTACCTGAGAACTTGGATGCCATCATCATCGGCAGTGGGATTGGGGGCCTTGGACTTGGTGTGCTCTTGGCCAAAGTTGGAAAGAAAGTCCTGGTTCTGGAACAGCATGATCGGGCTGGAGGATGCTGCCACACATTCACAGAGAAGGGTTATGAGTTTGATGTCGGTGAGCAGAACCAAACTTTTTTGTTTTATAAGATCATCATGAGGTGAATAAATTGAAATACAAAACCTGAAGAAAACCTCCATCAACTTTTTTATTTTGTCTGTAGAATAAAACATTTCACAATGTTTTCGTTTTTTGACTTATTTCCTTACTGCCCCTTTTACCTTCCTTCATCAGGAATCCACTACATCGGAGACCTGCAGGACCACAAGCCTTTCCGCTGCATGTTGGACCAGATGACTAATGGGCAGCTGCAGTGGGAACCACTGGCAAATCCATTTGATCATGTAGTGATTGGACCACCAGAAAACCGGCGCTGTTACCCCATCTACAGTGGAAGAAACCGCTTCCCTGAAGAGCTGAAGAAGTGCTTCCCTGAAGAGGAGAAGGCCATCGACGAGTACATGAGGCTTGTCAAGGTACACCACTTGTATTATAGATTATGTACTTTTACATTGTATTTTATGCATTTATTATTTTGAATTGAATTGAATATACCTATATTAGTCCCCCAAGGGGAAATTTCATAAACAGCAGTGTAATACAAAGAGTAGAAAAAAAGAATAGAGCAGAACAGATACACAACAAACTGAAATCTTGCACAACATGGACAACAAAGACAAAAACAGTATACATGATTGAAGACCCAGAGATGATAACGAGGGGCTGAATGCGTCCTTCGGAGAGAAACGGCAGTGAAAAGGTCCGCAGCCACCGTTAGCATAGCGCTCTCAGCTGCTAACTGATAACAGTTGAAACGAAAACATCTTTAAACTGCAAACACAGATCACATCCGAAGATCACTCACTCACATGCCATCCCCCACCCCCACGCCCCCTCTCCTCCTTCTTTGGACACAGTCACCAGTGGAAAAACCAACCAAAAAATGAAAGAGTCCAGTGGAGTCTATGAGCCAGAAAGTCATACAGCTAGCTAGCTAGCACACCCGATTCTGATTCCATAGCCGTTAAGTCTCCATCACGATGGAAGAGGGTTGGTAGAAATGGTTGAGTAACTCTACCGATTACACACACGAACTGATGGAGACCCTGGTTGTACGCCGTTGTACCATCACATTAATCCACTTCCTGGTATACACGACGCCAGCACTGCACCCACTGCCTGATGCCAGATACGCAGGTCCTCTCCGGTGTACACCGCTGTTGATCATCTCAGTTGTAGACACACACTGGCTCACCAACCCACAGTGGATGGAGTTCCGGGATTTTGTGGACGTAGCAATAGCAACAGCCACTGCCTCACAAAAAACTTCAAGAATGATACATGTCCATGTTGTACTGGAGTCCAATTAACACGACCACAAGAGTCGGGCAGAAAAACTTAAAAGTAGGAAAAAAGTTATGGAGCTGCTGTAATAGTCTGCCACTAGTCATCTTTGATTTTATAATAATAATAATAATAGTAATTGCATTTCATTTGGGCCAAAAAGCATTTGCTGATCTTAACAAGTGTTGAACTAATCTTATCAATACATGCAAAGTTTTCAGATAAAATGCAGTTTCCATGGTCAGCAGATAGGGCCCATTTGTAAATTGAGAGGCTCTATAGTGAATTTGGAAACACTGTCATCTTCTACAGTATTGATTTGCCAATAAAACGCTCTCAGTTTGGTACTGTAAATGATAGTATCATAATTAGCTAATGATGTATTTTTCTGTAATAACCTTTGCATTGACTCTGAGATTTTATCGACGCCTACTCAATCAATAAATTCAATAGAGGAAAGTCTCTGATTTCCACTGAAAATGCAAAATGCAGATAATGACATTATAATAAATTCTGATAAATCCCTTAACATTACTTGAATGTATTGAAAGATTCATGTGGAAATCATCACAAAAATAGGTCTAGGTCCAAAAGTGTTCATACATTGTTACTTTGTTGTAGAAAGTGGCCTTTCTTCCACTTAAGTAGGTTTATGTTTAAAGGTTTAACGGTGACCTTTAGCACAGAGCCATCACTGCACGTTTCTCTCTCTGTTGCAGCTGAGGGTTGGTTGTCAAATCAAAGGTCAATGTATTATTAGTTGTGATATTGCATAATTTTATTCCTTCTCAGTTTTCAGTGTTTACCAGTCACAGATAAAATCATGTCATAAAGGGAGGGTATCTTTTTTTTTTTTTCTTGCTTAGTACTCTGAATTTGCTTGTGCATGTTGATAAGAAGCCACCAAAGAGGTTGGAGAGATTGAAATTTGGACATTCTTATCTAATTTGTTCAAGGCTTCATTATTTGTGGTCATGGGTGAATGTGTAAGATATAACTGGTATAGAGATTCAACAGACAAAACATTAAAGCAATAAGAGATCCTAATATTAATGTGGGATCAGATGCCTAAAATATGAAAACAACCTTCAGTCATAATTATTCAAAGAAATGTATAAATACACAGTTTACATTGAGACTAAATGTGAGAGTTATCTATCTATGTTTTTTTCCATTCTTTTTTAGGACCAAAATTCGACATGAATGTCAAATTTAATAAAGAGATCATTAATAGATAATGAATAATAAATCAATTACTTTAAAAAAAAAAAACTTTTACTACCGTTGTTTTCACATTTTTGGATTGATTTTTAAGTTGCTTGTTTTATTATTGCTAAGCACATTGTGAGGCCCTACATAAATACATTTTGGCCTCTGTAATCAAGAAAAATAAAGAAAATAAAATTAAAAATATGTGAAATATGCAATAATGTGATATGTTTTGCTGTAAGGATGTGCAATGATCTTTATCAGGATATGAGGATTTGTTTCTGTCACTCACTGTTGTCCACTTAAGCTTCCATTTGTGCATCTCTCATCTCCAGAAAGTTGGACGAGGGCTTTGGCTTGTGGCTATGCTCAAGCTCCTCCCCAGCCCTTTGGCCAAGATCCTGGTCTACACTGGCCTCGCCAAACGTCTGTCTTTCTTCTTTGAAATGTCCTCCCGCAGTTTGACGGAAGTGGTGAATGAACTGACAGAAAACAAAGACCTCCGGGCTGTTTTCACTTACATCTTTGGCACCTACGGTAGGCCAGGCTGCAGGTCCCACACTGCCCTCTGTTTACGACCCATTATTTCGTTTCTGACCTTCTTATCTTCCTCTAAACTGCAGGTAACATTCCAAAAGATGCCAGCTTTTCTATGCACAGCCTGCTGGTCAAACACTACCTGAATGGAGCTTGGTACCCGAAAGGCGGAGCCAGTGAGATCGCCTACCACATGATCCCCATCATCGAGAAGGCAGGGGGTGCAGTTTTAGTCCGTGCCCCAGTCAACCACATTTTGTTCAATGATGCAAAGGAAGCTTGTGGTGTGTGTCATTGATTTCAGTTTTTTCTCTTAGACACAATTCCAGTATGAAGTTCATACATCACTAAAAGAGATTTGTATTTTATTTTTAGGACAGCCAGAACCGTACAAATCCTTTTTTTTTTTTTAAACCACACCTATTGGTAGACTCCAATCTGAATTTTGCATTTCATCAAAGTTTTACATCAGAAATCTGCATTTGAGGAGGCAACATCCATATTTACTTCTGTAAACCTCAGTGCTCTGCATGTGACGTCACTTCAGGTTCCATAGACTCCACATGGTTCTGATGTCAGTGAAATTCACTGTATATGTCAACAACCGTATAAAACAATCATATTTCAGCCAAAAATAGGAACTAATCATTAAGACTTGCAGTGTGTGAATGTAGCGCTGGAGACACGTCTGAGCGTGTTTTGTGTCATTTCAGGTGTCAGTGTTATGAAAGGCCAAGAGGAAATACACATCCATGCCCCTATTGTTGTCTCTAATGCCGGTATCTTCAACACTTACCAGAAGCTGCTGCCTAAAGACCTCCAGGTCATGCCAGGTTTGACCATTTTCTTATTTCTGCATGCTGTCTAAAACGGAAGCAACCACTCTGAAGTTTGAAAACACTCTTTCTTTGAAGAACACAAACACAGTTTTATGGTTGTAATAGTCTGTCATCCTCTGTTAATTGCTTTTTTCTCACCATTATGAAGGCAACATACCACTGCCTGCAGTGCAGAATTGTCCAAATAGTACTTCAAAGGATCTAACAGTCTGCTTTTATACAGAGTAAGACAGACTTTCAAAAGTAATCAGCAAATGTTGGGGGGAATAAAAGGGTTTTGTACATAAGCTTTCAAGGCTTAATGTACTATTATTTCCTCAACACAGTTGTAAGTTGTTAATTTTTTGCTTTTTTTGCGACAGGTGTATGGTGTAGATAGAGTGGAAAGTATTGTGCAGGAAATCGCCTCAAATCTGGGTCTCTGCAATATGGCTTAAGGACATGCGTGATGAGGTGAACCACTAGGGCCACCATAACTGTGGAAATTACATTTTGTGATAAATGGAATGCAAGTAAATCGAACCTTGAAGATGCAATAGTTCTTATGAAGTTTCTGACAATTGCTGATGATTTACAAACACGGTGTGTGTTAGTGTCCTTAGTAGAGACTGTTACTGCCCCAACTCAAATGCTATTTGGACAATATTGCACTTCTCCGTCTGGTCTAAAGAGCATATTGTCATCATAATGGTGAGGTGCAGTGGGGGGTCTGATAGGCTGTAGCTGTGAATGGTTACTTATGTGTCAGGCAACAAGGTGAATCTAAAATAAAAGTAGTAATACTGTACTAAATTCGAAAAAAAAAAATGCTGGTTGGCTGTAGCCTGAAGATACAGCTGTCAGTCAAAATATGAAAGTCTGAGAATTGATGAGAGAATGAGTGTAACTGAAAAAGGAATTTTTATCTGAGAGCTACCAGAACTATTTCAAAACACTGTCTGTACATTATAATACACCTACTTTACAGGTTCTTTATACTGCAACATTTATAAGACAATTGTATAAATGTACGTAAACCAATGACATTTTATCATATACATTGAAACATGTATATTTCCATTTGCTGTTATTAAAGTATGTAAGATTTGTGTATATTTAATCCCTAAGGCCAAACATTTTAAAATAATTGGATCAGTGTTATATACACACACACACACACACACACACACCCACCAGTGTGTGTGTATGCTCTTCTAATGAGAAAATAAAGCTAATAATTCTGAGATTTTACCAATCTAACTAAATGAACCGAGTAGAAAGTAGTAACAGTATCGATTTAAATCTGAATGACACTCATCCCTCCTTCTAAATTTCAGCTCCAGTGTCGTGCTGCTTGACAGTTCAGTGATCTCTGTACTCGTCATTAGGTTGTAATTTTGTATGTTTCTCCTTGCAGCCATTCAGCAGCAGCTAAAGATGATGAAGAATGGTGAAGGGGGATTGAGCGTTTTCCTGGGTCTGAATGGAACCAAAGAGGATCTGGGCCTGGAGGCAGACAACTACTGGATCTTTACAGAGAACAACTTTGATGAACTGTATGTTTTGTTATAGTTGAACATTTACATGTATCTATGTCACAAAATTCATCTAGTCTGACCTCAGAAGTTAAAGAGTGTACACTTTTTTATATGAGATCTACAAAGTTTGTTCAAAGAATTGAGAAATATAGATTTTAAAATGTTTTGTAATTGATTTATGACATTTAAAAAATCCCCACTGATTTATAATAGGACAAATTTCAAAATGCTATAACTTCAAAACAGTTGAAGGTAGGAAGTCGCATATCTTTCGTTTGGTACAATGAATTATGTATTTATTTATTTATTTATTTGACAGGGACAATGCAGTAAGACATGGTTACAAGTTTGCAGCAAATGTAAATTTACTCCTGTCCCTCGTTGGGCGTTTCTAAAACACCATAGACGATAAAACACCGTTATATAATAAAATAAAAACAAAAATGAGAGAATTTAAAAACAAAACATAGTTCACATTATTTACAAATAGGTACAGATTGTTTTTTTAGCCAAGCTTTGGTGGTGAATTTTGAACTCTGAAGTAGATTTTATTTCAACTGGCAGTGAAGTTCCAGAGTTTGAGCAGTCTGACTGTCCGAATGTTGTTTTGTAGAACATGATTTTGCAGTTTTGGTTTGAAGAGCTTCCAGTTGATCTATTGCTATTATGTTTCTCAGTAAATCAGCTGAGTGGCTTCGATGCTAAGTTGTTGAAACACTTAATTATTAATTTGAGAAAATATAAGTCATTGAAACTTTCGAAGCTCAGTAGCAGATTATATTTTTTCAAATGTGGCAGTGATGATACCGGCTTTTATCAATAATTTTAGGGCTTGATTGTACAGTGAACCAATATGTTTAATGGCAATGAAGGACACTTGAGCCCATACCATCATGCGGTATGAGATGTGTGAAAAAATCAAAGCATACATATACAGCAGGTTAGGTACATAATATCTGATTAATTTGACGTTAATACCTTTTAAAATGTGCTCATGGACTGTTTTTTGACCTCCAAAAATATGTGACATTAAGATCACAAATTCAGGCCTTTGAATTAAAAATTGAAAGAAGGAAAGAAAGTTATATCTCAGTGAATTCACCGAAATCTTCTGTTTTCTTTCAAAGCGTGGAAAACTATGTAAATGGGCCGAGGGAAGAGTCTGCTAAAAATGTTCCTCTGCTATTTGTTGCGTCTCCATCTGCTAAAGATCCGACCTGGGAGAAAAGATCTCCAGGTAAAGAAATAGAATCTGCAGTACATCAGCATCACATCATAAAGCAGTGTCGCCATATGTAACACAGAAAATAATAGGTAGCACAGTATGTGACTCTTTATATTGTTTCATCACCGCTCAGGAAAGTCCACCTTGAGTCTGGTCAGTTTCGCAAGCTACAAGTGGTTTGAGGAGTGGAAGAACGAGAAGGTGACAAACCGTGGACCTGACTACAAAGATCTCAAACAGACGTTCATCAACTCCATCCTGGAGGTGGTCATGAGTGTCTTCCCCAAAATCACCAGAGACAAGGTGAGAGAAAAAAAAAAAAAAAGGAATTACCATGAATACCAAGAAGAAATTAGGACTTGTTGTTATACAAATATTGTACATACGATCGTATTGGTCTGTATGTGGAAGCTGCAAGTTGTACCCTCTTGACTGTTCAGTGTCTCTCTCTTAAGTGGGCTGGTTTTGGTCCATGGGCTGTATGTTTGACACCCCTGCTTCAGTGTATTTTTGTCTTTGTGCAGCTGCAACATGATCAGTTTCCCATGGCTTCAGTGAAGTTTTCTGACGTATTCCTTCTACTGCGTTTGTCCAGATTGAGTACATGGATGCTGGAACACCTATCACAAATACACACTACATCGGAGCCCCCAAAGGTGAGATTTACGGAGCAGACCACGGTATTGACCGGTTCAGCCCAGAGCTCCACGCCACCATGAGGCCTCAGACTCCACTGAAGAACCTCTATCTGACAGGTACGAGGCAAGACCATACACTGATGCTGCCCCATAGGACCTGATTGGATTATTAAATTATAAATATGAGATATAACATCAAAAAAATGGAAGAAAAATAAAATAACAAACACTGTATCCTCCTTAGGATGATACAAGAGTTTTTCCCAGACAGGTTTTATTTATTTATTTAAGTAAAGCTGTCAGACTGTTACATCGCTGGGTCTCCATATATGAAAACACAGTCATGAGTTCTTTTGGCTTTTTCACTTCCAAGGTCGCCACAGCGAATGCAATTCACATGTTTGATTTGGCAGGAGTCGTTACGTCAGATCCATGTTGAAGATCATCTATACTGAAGATGTGTTGTGTTTTGTCGCACAGGTCAGGATGTGTTTGTTTGTGGCTTCGCCGGGGCTCTTGCCGGAGCTCTCACCTGTGGTTCAACCATCCTCAACCGCAACCTCCATTTGGACGCCATAGCACTGGCAAAGAGAACAAAATTTGTTGATGCTAAACTGAAAGGGGAGTAACTACTGTGTATCCATATCATGAAATAATTATTCACTTAGCGACGTTATATTTACTACACTGAATAAACACCAAGAGACTGATTTCATGCCAAACGTCACTTTAAAGGCAAATTATGAAAGCTGAAGTTACATTTTTTTAACCATACTTCAATGTAACACAATTTTTTGTCTGCATTACCATAAGCAGAACTATTTCTGTTTGTATGTAATCAGAATAATAAGCTTCTCAGTAACCAACCCTGTACTATTTTAAACAACTGAATTGTTTTGTGTATCCTTTCATTAGTTCAGTTTAATGTCCGTTTCATGTGTTTTCTATTTAAAATCACCTCTGATTGTATGGTAACTCTGTGCCTGCATACTCTGTTTAGTTTGCAGCTTACATGTTGTAAAGCGTCCAGTCTTCTGTACGGTGTACAGAATCGCAGAACTTCCACAGAGGTTAAAAAAAGAAAATTGTATTTCTCGTTTGAACCGCATAGTTTTCTATATCCATAGTCCATATATAGTTTTCTATGTCCATATATTTATGACATTTTCATCCCTGTGCCAAAGTTATGCCGTGTGTAACAGCTCAAATGCTCCGGGGAAATACAGAATGTAATTGACAGTCTTTCCAATATAAATGCGCTTGAATGGACACACAGGACCATTTTAATGTCTACTCGTCTAAATACTTTGCTTTTATAAATGCATGACTCCACTGCGTGCATGTGACTGTCACACCAGGCACATTGACATTATTATTAAATTGCTATCCGTCTCAGAACATGTCCAACATCAGACAGATTGTAGTCAATACACCTGCAGTTATAATATGAGGAGAGGATCACCTCCATTAACATGGAGCTTGAATGAACACACTGGACCAGCACTCACTAATTTCCCAGAGTAACCTTCCCGAGGGATTAATAAAGTTCTTTCTATCTATCTAGCATTGAAGTCGGAAGGACTGTCAATCACATCCTGTATCCACCCTGGAGCATTTGTGCTTCTACACATTGCACAACACGGTCACACACAGGGATGAAAATGTCATAAATACATGGAGCTCATGTCCTGCGAATAAGAAAACTGTCGTTTGGACGAGAAACACAACTTTTTTTTTCTCTCTGTGGCAGTTCTGTACTTCGGTACTTTTGGTATGAAAACATCCAATCAATAAATTGGTTACAAAATCTATGTGGCATGTGGTTAATAATATGATATAAATTTGCATAAGAAAGGTTAAGATCACTCAATATGTATTACTAGGGCAATACAATGTTTAAATTCAGCCTATTTTACTGATAATTATTCTTGTCTTGGTAATTGTCTATGTAATTTGGCGGTACTCATTTTATTGGAAGTAATTTTTTATTGTTTGGAAAAAAAACTGTTAAAAGAATGCTGGGGGAAAAGAATCTATGCTCATCAGCAGCATTTGTAAAGTAAACACCTAATTTTGCTCTACCTACATCACCATTTATCTTCTGTGCATTGCTTTTTTTAAATTTGTAACACAACTGACACCCATGTTCTGGGTGTAATATCCTTATGATTACATTTTTTTCTGTTTTCTCAAATATAACAAATTACACCTTCTCCACAATGTGTTCCCGGATTACAACAGTGACTATAACAATAACAACAATAAGAAACCTGTGAAATGTGCACAATTAACTATAAAAGTAGGTATCGACCACAAACTGCAAACCTTGCCACCACACACTGCTGCAATTCATAATTTGCACACAAAGACTATTATTTAATCAAGATCATACATTTTCCAGGAAATCTAGGAGTTTCTGGCGTTTATTAAGTACAATTTTCTGAACACAAACGGACAATTTTCTAACAACAAAAGAAATACTTATCAATGATATAGAACCATCATGACTTGTTATTTCATGGTATTTGTTTGCATATATCGCTTGTGTGTTTAATGAAATGACATTTCAGTTATTCCAGATGTTTGGTTTTGTTCATGTGTACGTTTACGCTTCTGATGCCCCTGTACGTCTCATGTGTTTCCATCAGGGGAACACGTGCCTGTCCACATGCTTTCTGATTCGTCAGACAAAAGATGTTTTTTTTATTACAATTTTCTGATTATCGACAGTTACACGCCTTCATTTCCCAGTGAAGTAGAGGTAAAGTCGCCCAGCAGCCTAAGGTAAAATAAATGCCCAGTAAAATTTGTAAACAAAACTGAAATTCTACTTTTTTTCCCCAGGAGTCCATACATTGTTATTACAGGTGACTGTGTAACAGGTGATCATTAACTGCTAGCTAACCTGTAACACATCGTTGGGTTAGCCTACTTCCTTTCCACAGGGGCCGCAATTGTGTCATTATATACATTTTCATCCTAAAGTGAACGTTTTTTTGTTGCTTCGGGTGATATTTTGATGAGTTTTCTCGACCATGGACGTGGACTCCGGACCACTGAGGTATGAGCTGCTGGCCGAAGTGGGTCAGGGCTCCTACGGGACCGTGTACAAAGCCAGACAGGTGGGTGGGGAACAACGCCTCCTGGCGGTCAAGAAACTCAACATACGCGCAGACGCATCGGAAGCCGGGATCCCTCCCTTCATGATCCGAGAGGTGGCGCTGCTGCGAAAAATGAAACACTTCAACCACCCCAACATTGTTAAGTAAGAGCAAAAACGATTCGTGGGGAAATAAGAAATTAAACTTAGTTGCAAGGGCGGCTGTGGCTCAGTTGGTAGAGCGGGTCGTCCAATGGCCAAAGAGTCGGGTGGTTCGAATCCTGGCTCCGACTGTCCACATGTCGAAGTGTCCTTGAGCAAGACCTGAACCCTAAGTTGCTCCCAAGTGGAGCTTGGCAGCGCCTTGCATGGCAGCAGCCGCCCACTGGTGTGGGTGGATGTGAGGCCAATGTAAAACGCTTTGGGCATAGTATGATGTGTAGAATAATCGCTATATTAGCGCTATATAACCATATATGTTTGATATAGAAGAAGTTTACAGATTAAACATTCATATTTAGTTTAAATTTAGTGCATCCTTTATTACGATTATCAAGGTCATTCAGTCCTCAATGGACACAAAGGTTTCACCTGATGGCACCACAAAGTGGGTGGGTCACCCTCACAGGTCTTAAATATTAGAGTTCCCAACCACAAATTGCTGACTAGTCAGCCTAGTCCTGCATGAACCGATGCAGGATAAGGGTCAAAACGTCTTCAAGACAAAACTTGGTCCAGTTCATCTGATTCAATTTCCTGGAAACATCTCAAATGTTTTCTGTAGGAATCTGAATGAATTATGAGTTTAAGAGGTTAGCTAAACAGTGTTTTTCTTGACATGTAGCATAGCATCCCTGCTTTTTTACATGCATTTAAACTCAGTCGTGTAATTTTCCTTGTCCATAGTTTTGCTGAGACTTAAGTGAGTTCACTGTCTGGTACTTTGCAGGGAGTTTGGAAGCAGTTTGTTGTCTTGTTTTAGTGCCAGTGTAAATAACCCAAACCCTAATTGAACTCCTCAGCCTGCTGGATGCCAGTGCTGTACTTGAGGGCCTGGGCTTAAACCTCACCATGGTGCTGGAATACATAGACCAGGACTTGTCCACATACCTTTCCAAGGTTCCCGTCTCTGGACTGAGCCGCAACAGTATTAAGGTCAGAATTGTGTGTCATTGTTCAGATAATCTTTTCCTCAGATGCACCACTGTGATTCACAAACAGCTGCTTCTTACATGTGCAGGACATGATGCAGCAGCTGCTACAGGGGTTGGACTTCCTACACACAAACATGGTCCTGCATCGAGACCTGAAACCGGAAAATATCCTGATCAGTAGCTGTGGGAAGGTTAAGATTGCAGATTTTGGTCTGGCTCGTATTTACACGTTCAACATTGCTCTGACTCCGGGGGTAAGTGAGGCCCACATGTCCTGAGAATCTGTCTGGAATTTCCCCGAGTGGGACAAATACAGGCATATCTAATCTAATCTGAGAGCTAGTCTCAGGCAGCTCTCAGGGTTGAGGTGGTGTTTTGGCATTTTTCTCTCGTTCAGGTGGTGACACTGTGGTACAGAGCTCCAGAGGTGCTGCTGAACTCTATTTACATGTCATCGGTTGACATGTGGAGTGCTGGCTGCATCTTTGCTGAATTCTTTCTCTTGAGGTGAGGAGCAACCATTGACGACAGTGGAGAAAAGTGAATAAAACTCCTTGTCCTGCTTCACACTAATACTGTACTGGGTTTATGTCAGCTATAGCTGCATAATTTTAACATAACAGATAATGTAAAAAGCTCTTAAAACCCAAAGTAAGCAGTTTCTTGTTCTTGTCTGTCACAGACCACTCTTTCAGGGATACACAGAGATGCAGCAGCTCCAGAAGATCTTTGAGTCTGTATTTTCCTCCAATGTATTTGGAATAAACATTTGAGATGTATTAAAATGTGTGCTGGACTTGGATGGAAACCTGCACAATGGTTTACATTCCTGTCGATGCTGTGTAACCCGTATTATTTTACTCGTCATGGTGTTATTCTGTCAGGGTCATTGGTTTTCCCAGTAAAGAGGATTGGCCCACAGACAGCCCGGTCTCCTACCAAGTCTACTGGGGACAAAGAAGCTCCTGCACCAAAATACTGACCAACCTGGGTTCAGATGAGAAAGATCTACTCTTTGTGAGCACACACAGTGTTCTTCTAATGTATAATTTTATCCCCCTTAAGACCCAGGAAAGTATTAAATGTAGCTTTTTTGCATTAAACCTGTGGTGAAAAAAGTATGAGGTAATAGGTTGAAAATAAATTTTAAAAAATTGATTAATATTCCTTACGGTGCATATTGTAGGTGTTTCATTAAAGCTGTGAAACGGCATGGCTGGCTCTCAGGAAAAAAAGAAGAATTAAGGATTTTTCATGTTGTATACCCCAGTTTTGGTTGGTTAAGCATACAGATTAAAGATGTGGATTTGAATTTAATTTTAAAATTATTTTTATTACACTTAAATGATAACAAAATGAATTAAACTTGTACAGTATCTTTCTAAGTCTATTGTGTATTGTTTTCCTGCCTACAGCAGTGCTTGGTGTTCAGACAGAGCAGTAGGATCTCAGCTGCCCAAGCCCTGGTTCATCCTTTCTTCACAAAACACTGAACACTGTCCAATGACTATTCAGGAGCCTTTCAGATCTGGTCCTGAACATGGTAACAGACTATAGTCCTGTACTGTCAGCCCACTGTTTGTTGTAGTTATTAAAAGCAGTTCTAATGTTTCCTGTGAATTATTGTCAACAGAATTATGAGCGACTTATTTTGATAAGGTTTTTTTTGTTTATAGTGTTTGGTTCAACACTTGGACACTTGAGAGATGCCCCTTATTTTTGTATTTTTTTTTAAAAAATGAAGGTATTTATGGTGTAGTAACTAGAAAAGACAACACCTGTGTTTGTTTTTGTATTGGCACAAAGTGAGCTATTTCTCCACATGTTCATTTAAGGGGTATTGATATAAATACATCTGTTTAATGCATCACAACAGTAAGTTTATTTCTTGAACTGTCAGTCCACCATTTGTTATGGTTATTAAAAGTTATAATTTTTCATGTGGATTACTGTGAATTATTGTAAGGTGCTCATTATGACAATTATGAGTACATTATGTCGATAAGTTTTTTGTTTATTGTGTTTGGTTCTATTTGGTTCCGCATTTGGGAGATGCCCTTTATTTTTGTATTTGTTTAATGAAAATGTTTATGGTGTAACTAGAAAAGACAACACCTATGTTTATGTATTGACACGCTGAATTATTACTCTGTGTTACAGGGGCATTGATATGAATAAATCTGTTTGATGGATCACAACAGTAATGGTTTATTACGTTTATGTTCTGCAAAAGATCCCCTTTCATCTACGTTTGTGCTTGCTGCAACAACATAGTCCTAACAAAAGGGGGCAGTAGTGAAACATTGATCAGCAGTTCAACGTTTTCACGACGTGTGGTAAAAATACGCTTTATTAACTACAGTAGAACAATGAAAAGAGCAATACTTTGTTTCATGGAGTCAGTGTCACTACAGGGATAATTTAATGTGAATGACAGAAATACTAATACTTTTGTGGCTGTGCAGATAAACTATTCATCCCCGGGGGGAATGAACTCATATCATCAAAAGCTGAAGCTATCGATTTCAATGTAGATTTTAATAGTGTAAGTTGGATTTTGTCGATATAGAGCTTTGCACTTGTAGAATTGTGCCACACAAGAGCATAGATACTGTCATGATTTGTATTAAGCTCCATCTACAGTTACAGTACAATATCTGAGGTCAATAACAATAAGTGCACATTTTCATCCATGATTGCACCATTTAGTTTTTCCATCTTTTTTGCTGCTGTAACTGTGCAAATTTCCCCACTGTTGGATTAATAAAGGTCTTCTTCTTCTTAGAATGCTAGGTCAACCCAACACGCATCCCCTATCCTCTCTTTCTTTTTTTTCTTTGTTTTTTGTGGAGGTCCACGCACACGACGGGCCACGCGTCTAAGGGTGCCATATTGACCCCCGTTTTCCTCCAGAGTGGAGTTGTCTCACGATGTGTCTATTTATACTCCCCCCCCTTAATACGGAGCGCACTCCACAGCTGCGAGTGTGACTACATTTGGAGCGAGTCCGTGAAGGGCCGCTGGGGAGGAAGGATAGCGGCAAACTTATGCCCGGTCCACTCGGCATGCAGGGCATGTAAGTACCTGTGACTTCATTTTGAAAGAAAGAGAGCTTTACCAGCATTGTGTCTGAATGAAAAACACCTTAAGAATCAATTACAACGGCTGGTTTTATGCTTAATCGTCTGTTCAACAGGTGTTTGTTCGTTTTGCGCAAACGTCGTTCTGTATTTTCGGGCTGTAACACTGGATACGAAGTTGTTGTTCTGGCTAGTCTTCAGTTTCTTTGTGTATACCTTGTGATGTTTCCTTTTGTATGAAGAATTTGTAACGCTAATGATGCCCTGGCTTTTCATTCAGTGATCACAGATTTGCGCACAATTTACGCATTAGTTACGCATAGATGTAACCATTAGAACCTTTAATCCTCCCCTCTGCATATCTTCCATCTAAAAGTAACATGGTGTAATTATTACTATAAACCCTTATTTTGACGTCCACTATAACTTTGTTTATATATATATATATATAAACAAAGTGAGGGGTGTATGAAAAGTGTTAAGCGTCTTGTATAAGAAGCGTTGATGCATGGTCACACCTACGTTTTTTTTTTAAAGTTCAACCTTTTGTAAGTATTCCTGTCAAATTTTAAGATTCTAACATGCTTATATTTTTTGCAGATTTTTGAATAAGTAAGGGTCAAGGATTCAGTGAAAAATTGAGAAAACAGAAATTCGTGCAATTCACAATGATCTAATCGAAGTTCAATTCACGATTGTGGATTCAAACTTGTTCCCCATCCACCTTATTCGCTAGACCTGGCCCCCTCCGACTTCCATATTTTCCCCCAAATGAAAAAAGCCTTGGCTGATCGCCATTTTGCCAGTGATGATGATGTCATAGCTACAGTCGAGGGGTTTCTTGAGTCCCAAACAAGAGTTTTTTTTTGTTTTTTTTTTTACCCCAAACAAGAGTTCTTCTACACCGGGATAAAAGCGCTGCAGTGCCGTTGGAGCAAGTGTTCAGCCTCTGAGGGGGACTACTGTATGTTGAAAAATTAATTATCCAAAATCCCATATCCCTTAATTTTTTCTGATGCTTAGTGAATGTCAAAATAAGGGTTTAGAGAAATAATCACACCGTGATACTTTTAGATGGAATACACACGTGTGTGTATATGGTGGGTGAGGAAGTGGATTGTATTTGCATGTGGATGAGGCTGCTGCCTTAACACTTTTCTGTATCGTAGAGATAACATGATGGAGAAAAGTAGTGCTTTAATTTCAGTTATGCTATGCAATCCCATCCACTTGTCCCTGAGCAAGACACTGAACCCTAAGTTGCTCCCAGTGGAGCCTGGCAGCACCTTGCATGGCAGCAGTCGCCCACTGGTGTGTGAATGTGTGTGTAAATGGGTGAATGTGAGGCCAATGTAAAGAGCTTTGTCATATATGTGTAGAAAGGCGCTATATAAATGCAGTCCATTTACCATTTAATGTTACATGCCTCCTTCCTGGTAAAGTACAACTGATAGGCCTCTGTTGATTTGGTTTGGTGGTACAGGAGGTTTACTATTGGCTGGACTCTGCTGCTTCAGATTAGTTTATGGGGTCACATTTGTGGCGGTTGTGGCTCAGTTGGTAGAGCAGGTGGCCTTTGGCCAGAGGGTTGGTGGTTCGAATTCTGGCTGCGACTGTCCACATGTTGAAGTTGAAGTGTCCTTGAGCAAGACATTGAACCCAGACATTGAATCCACCCCAGGCTAGACATTGATGGTGGTGTGAATGGGTGAATGTGAGGCTAATGTAAAAGCGCTTTGAGTGCCTTAAATGTGTAGAAAAGCACTATAGAAATGCAATCCATTTACACGTCTGTACTTTGGAATACATGGTTAAAAAATCTTTAAGACAACAGTGACAGTGGTGTTTTATAACTTTGTTGGATCAGGCTTTGATCATCTTTCTTGACCCTTCAGTATACTTCAGTATATTTGCATTTGGTCATCATCCTGGCTGAGTGGAGAATGATCCTCTTTATCTGAAGTCACTGTCAACTAGTGCTGCTGGATGAAATGTCTGTGATCCCCGTTGAGTCTTGATGACATAGCTCCTACTGACAATCCTCTACATCATATTTAAGAGGTACATCTTATAGAGGAGTCTGAACAGGACCTGCAAACTTTGACCTTTGCGTTCTATATTGTGTTCAATCCACACCAGCAGATCTTGGTGGTTGAACAGCGGTGACAACCCAATTAAAGTCTCGTCTGTGTGAGCTCTTCTTTTCCAGCAGCGTTGAGCCCTGCAGCTCATCCATCTGCTGCGCTAAGTCCATGGCTCACCCCTCTTTGTTTTGGCTCCATTGTGTTTCTTGCGCTGAGAGGCAAAGCGACAGGAATGCTGACATCCACGCTTTTGGAAAACGCACAGACACATAAGCAAACACACATTTCTGTTTGTACACAGCGGTGAACACACACACGCTCAAGCTTTTTCCAACACACCCAAGGTTAGCAGTTGTCTTTAATGGACATCACCTAATAGAGTTCCTATGTGGTTTAAATCAATCAATCAGTAAATACTTTATTCATCCCTGCAGGGAAATTGCTTAAATTGCTTATAGTCTCAGTGTTGGTTGATTTTGTTTATTCACCTCCAGGTAGGGCTGAACGATTTCCAGAAAAGAGTTGTATTGCGATTTTTCTGGCAGATATTGCGATTTCGATTTCAACCACGA
>JAPTHA010000028.1:11311334-11324704 GCA_029814585.1 Gymnapogon annona
ATGTTCACAATGCGCTACGGAAACCCGCAGGAATGCTAGAGTGGAACGCGAAAAACTCGAATTTGCAAAATAAAAATGGTTTTTTGGAACAAAATCGATTTTTTTTGCCCAGCCCTAATCTAAGCAAACAAATACAAAACGGTTAAGCATGTCACGTAGGATGTCATTAATCAAAGTCTGAAACACTGCAGGGGCATTGGTGAGATGAAACGGCATAACCAAATACTGAAAATGGCCTAAAGGGGTATTGATTGAAGTTTTCCACTTGTCCCCCTCCTGCATGTGCACCAGGTGTTAAGCATAACGTAGATCTAGTTTGGATTATAATTTTGCTCTGCAAAGGAGGTCAAAGGAAGGGTCAACAAGGGGAAGAGGTGACTTGTTCTTGACAGTTATGCCATTAAGGAACTGAAAATCAATACAGGGATGGAGGGAGGAATCCTTCCTTACAAAGAAACAGGCAGCCAAAGGAGAAGAGGAAGGGGGAATGAGGCCCGAGGCCAAAGACTCCTTCAGAGTCTTGGTCTCTCTCTGGACGTGAAAGGTTGTACAACCGACTAGAGGCAAAGGGGCTTCAGGAAGAGTCTCCCCTTCATGGGATGGTGAAACACCCTCAATTCCTCACAAAACAACGAAAATGAATTCAAAACCAGGGAGCCCCCATTCCATAAAGCATTGGCCCACCTCGCGGCCCTACCACACAACAGATAAATCATATAAACTATTCTCACCTTATCATGGGAGAACGCAAAGGTTGGAGATCAAAAACCAGAGTACAATTTAAAATAAATTGATTGCAAACTATTTCGCAACGAATAATCGATTTAAATCGAGTAATTCGATTAGTAAAATGCTTCGATTTCTATTTTGTTGCCTCGATGATTCGTTTAATTAGTGCATCTTATGAAAACGACGTAAAACCTGCGGCGGTAGAGCACCCAGAACTATAACCACGCGGAGCTTGTTACCGCACGGCTTCTGCAACTGGTAAGAAAGCAGGGCGCGCCTGAACAAAAGTCGGCAAAGTTTTGTGTGGAGAGCAGCGAATTGGCATGATGGAGAAAGGAGACAAGAACAACGATGAAGGAGAAAAGGATGAAGGATTACAAAGAAAACGGCAGAAGTTGTCAAGTTTGGGACCATTTCAAGCTCAAAAAGACGGACACCATGGTCCAGTGTTTCCACTGTCAAACGGAGCTGCAGATCACAACAGGACGACTTCAATGATTCAACACTTATCCAGAAAGCACCTGCACATGTGACAAGCCCACCGCCAGAAACCAGGTAAAATGCAATGTTTCCAGATCACTACCTTTTTATGGCTAAAGTCCTGTTAGAACACGTGAGGTGTACGTGTGGAAACACACAACGGAACTACAGTTTATGCATTTATTTTAATGCAAAGGTCCATATTTCACCACAATACACGCCAATAGCATATTACTGTGTGTGAAATGGATGAAGACATGACTTTTCATTTTTTTAATTTATAGTTTAAAATGTGCAATGCATGATAGGTTTACCATGTCTAATTTACTGTATTACATCAAACTAAAGGTGCATGCAAAAATCATAACTGCACTTACAGTATGTCTTAAATTAATGTAGAAATATAAAAACAGCATTTCTTTTTCATTCAGGAAATCTCAGCCCCGCATCGACAGCTTCCTGAGTGACTCCTGCATGTTCCCCACAACAAGCAGCTGGACATACAGAGCGCATCCTGGTAGAGTGACATGCGTCCTCTCTCCATGGTTGAAAGCAAGGGCTTAAGCAAATGATTTCCAACTTCTGTCCTCGATACGAACTACCATCCAGGACCTTTTTATTACCAAGAAAATGCACTATAAAGTTTTAATGCAGCTGACAAATATTGTAAACTGTTTTGCAGTACTGCATTGCCACTTTATACAGTGAGTTTTTTTGTATAGTTTAATCCTTTTTATTTGTTTTAAATACTCAGGTATTTTTTATTTATTTATTTGCATTACTGCAAAGGTGAAAAGTGAAATGTTGATGGATGTGCAATTCGGAATAAATGTTATTGCAAGCCCTAAAATGTTCATTTGTTTTGTACTTCCTTTAAGTTTTATTTTATCCGATTACTTGATTAATCGAAGTAAATACGATTATTTACTTCGATTAATCGATAGATTACTCGATTACTAAAATAATCGATAGCTGCAGCCCTACTGCAAACACCAAAATCTCCAGAAAAGGGCTTAGGGGTAGTGTTGGGGGTAGGGTTCATTGGAGGGGGAAACGGGACAGGTATCTGACTCACTGGGTGGTCTGGGCTGGGTTGACTCTGAGGTGGAATCGCATTGAATCGGGTTGAGCAGCTGTCCAACCTACTGGGAAAGCTCTCCTAACAAGTTGGTTATGCCACAAAGCACTACGTCATTATGTCCAATGAAGACCTCCTGATCTCTAAGAGCGTCTCTGAAAAGGTCAGAGGGGTTTGGTGACTAGGTCGCTGGATCCATCCTTTTGTTGGCCGGGGAATTCTGTTACAGAAGGCTGCCGTGGTATTAGTTTATGTCTGAACCCAAAAGCAGATCAAGCCAAATGGGTAGGTTTGAATGTTTGTTTACAGAGTCTCTATCTCCATCCACTGAGGAAAACGGGGAACACGGTTTCAGCGATCTGCAATCACAAGGTGAACAGGTGAGTGGGGGTCCGTGGCCAGGGGGAGATGCAGGAGTCCAGTGTGACAGAGAGGTGAGTAGGGTTTGGCTGAGGCAGGGTGAGATAGCAGGATGATCCTGGAGACACTGGTAGCAGACGGCACTGACAAAAGAGGACAAGGCACTGTGTAGACGTCAAATCTCCTGTGCCTCCTTCCAATCAGTCCAAGGCTTAAATAGAGGCGCTGATGAGTCAAACTGGAAACAGGTCTGTGAATGGGCTAATACTGTGCAGGTGTGAAGGTTAAAGGTGACAGGGTTGAGGCCACAATACCAGGGGGAGCACTGTGGGGATCGCCACACCTTGACCTATAAATCACGCTCTGAGAAGTAAGGGAACACACCCTGCCCACAATATTAACATTATTTTCTTTGAGCAAAAATGAAATACCAGACTTTTATTGTACCATAGCATGATTTTTAAATGGTATGTATTTATGTTTTTGCACAGTGAAATTTCTCGTAGGGCTGAACAAAGTCCCTTTAGTTCTGAGAGTGCACCTTGCATTTTTTGATCCCCGTTCTTGCGTCCTCAACACGTTCCCCTTATTCCTTCCCCCTCCAGGCAGGGTTCCCAAGACTCTGCCAGCATGCCCGGTGGGGAGGGGCACCCTGATGCCCCACAGCTCCACACTCGGGTGTCGGTGGGCCAGTTGAGAAGTGCCCTTCTGCAGCAGACTGGGACTGGAGCACAGCCTGACAAAGTGTAGGGTCACCTGCATATGTGTGATCTAGACTGTATCTGTCTCAGTCACTCTACTCCTCCTCCGTTTACCATCTTCTTCCTTTTTCCTCTTGCTCTCTCTCTCTTGTGTGTCGATACTAGTTGTGACGCCGGCTGGGCCACATCCTCTCTAGACCTAGCTGTAGCGTCAGGCTTGGAGGGAAACCTGCGACGCACCCGCCGTTACCTCCCCACTGGGTCGGGTAGTGGCCGCAAGACAAGCGAGCGCTTCAGGACGCAGCCAATCACAGCAAACGAGATGAAGGAGAGCAGTGGGTAGGGCCAGCGTGCTGTGGTGGTGAGAGCATGCAAGGTCTGCGTAGATGAGGCAGTTGGATTAGTTATTTTTAAAAGGCTGGTTGTTATTGCAGTGTTTCATATTAACACCTGAAGGTGAATCTGCTACATTTTTCGGAAAAACCACCTCATATTCACATAATTGTCTTATTTAATTTACATCCATGTGTGTCATAAAATGTATTGGATATGAAGTAAAGTGTGTGCTTTGTGCTCAAGCAGTTGCAAAAAACCTTGGATTTTTTTTTATGCACAAATTTAACCCAAGACACAATCATAGTGTCACAAGTACTTTGACTTGCTAAAAGCAATCCAATTAAATTGGACAACTTGACACATATAGATTATGTTATATTTATGCATCTGTGTGTGAAACTAGCAATCTATGTACTAAAGTTTCACAGAAAATTTATAAATCAGAAAGACAAAAAGGATTGTTTAAAGCAGTAGATATTTAGTATTTTGGAATGGCTAAGTTAAGGGATTTTCAATGTTGCTTTGAAAGGAGCTGAAGCAGGGAGTTCACGCTAAAGTTGAAACTGTTCTGTGAAGAGGAATGAGCCAAAATCCTTCCAAACCGAAGTGCACTGGGTAATTTGTGTAATACTTTCGTTAAATTTGTTTAATTGTATTCTTTCTGGTCACATTAGGTCTTATTCATGCAAAAAAAGTGAAGAAGTAAGCTTTTTATAGCATTTATGTGTATGTTGTTCTCTTTCACTTATAAAAAATCCACATACACTTAACAGTTAAGGTGTGTGACCTTTGCGTTGTCATTCGTGGTTCTTGACATTTGCTTGTGTTTTCATTCGGTTATGACCTTCTTGGTGTCGTTTTAACCAAACATGTAAATCTGCCACAGTATCTTCATTGTTGTCTGCCGTTCAAAGGCCTGTGTTGTGTGCTCAAAGCAGGACCCAGAAGGAGAATGAATCATTCAACCCATCCATGTCATCTTCCTGTTCTTTCTTCACCTGTGACATCATGCTATGTCTCTGTTTACTCCTTTAGGATTTTGGATTCAAAGGAGGAGGAGGACACCAAAGGTAAAGCCGTCCCTCTGTTGTTGGATTACACTGCTCTTGTATTTTGACTCAAACAGATGGACCTTTGTCTGTTGTGTAGACACAGTAAACAAACACAACCAGACTACTGTAAACACACACATATCCAAGGGTTAAGGTCATAAGGCCATTAGTTTAGTGTAATTATGATTCAGTTAATTGAATAAAGTTGCAAAGTAATTTTATATTTTTCAGTTAAAAAGGTCTGGTTTTAAATTGTTGTTAGGTTAACAGCAAAAAGTCCCATCTGCTTTGACTCAATCCCACACCAGCGTTATTTAACTGTCATTAAAAAATATAGGATTATGTTACAAATGCATCAGCTTTGCAAATCACAGGTGTTAACATATGTACTGAAGACAACAAACACTGCAGACATTGGATATTAAAGTCGCACATTGCTCTCATCCTGCAGTACAAAGTTAAATCAACTTCAGTGAGGTGTAAATGATTTTTAGGTGGACAAATTTTTACCAAAAAGTGCAGCAAATATCATTGCAGTTGACATAAAATCAACATATATGAAGTATATAATGTTAGAGCCAAGTTAGTGTAAAGAGTTTTACATTGCACGTCTTTCCCATGTCTGTTATGTTTCATAAGTTAATTATTTCCAAAGCTATATGGGTCATTCCACAGAGGTGGTGAAATGTTACGAGCAATTATTTTTCGTAAAATATATTAAAAAGCGTCCAATATTTACAAACAACAATTTCGTCAGTAATCAGGTATCAACATGTAGATATAAAATAATACTGTATCAAGAATTTTCTCCGCCCAACTATGCAATAAACCATGTTAATGCATTTTTGGGGTTTTTGACCAGCGCCGAAGTGTGACATTTAAGCCATCACGGACGGAAACAGGGACAGTGTTAAAAATATCTGCAAAATCATTCAACCACTTGGTCAATATCTGTAAAAAGGGTGTGCCTACCACTCAACAAAAATAAATAACATTCCACGGCCAGATTTCTGAAAGGCACTCATCAGAAATAGGCATCGCACTCGTAACTTTGTCGGTCAAAATGCGTTACGGGCGAGCGGCGACTGAATTCCATAACTATAAATGAACAACAACAGTTTTACTATGGGTATTTGGAATTGAAGCAATAATCTCCAAAAATAATCATAGAAGGATCAGTCAATTGCTTCAGAAGTAGTATTGTATGAAAGTGATCAAGGCACATTAAATATCAATTTCCTCACACATGCCTGTGTTGTTTTACATCTGGATCTATTTTCTAGTGGTCATCCCCATAAATAACTTTTACAAGGTCATGGTTTTACTTTTAAATGTAAACTGTACATTTTTTTTTATCTTAAAGCTTCAATAAATCAGGCTATAATTTTAGCCTCACAGTATTTTATCTTGGTGTCAACAGGTTTATGTGTCACAGAACCATGTGAGTGGAGCAGAGCGATTAACTCATCCCACCGTAACCGCTCCATGAAAACATTACAAGCCCATCCTGACAAAGATAGACATTGAGAGAATTTGTTCCATGGTGCAACAACAACTGTAACATGTTGATGTAGTTTTTATTGCTACCAGAATTGAGTCCTCTGTATACTGCCAGAGTTCTGCACCTTCTGCAGAGCCAATTACTGAATAAAACCTCATTTGGGGTTAATTTAATGGACTGACTGAATTCAACTTCAAAAGTTTATGAAAAGTTGCTGTTTGACTGAAATAAATGGATTTCTTTCTATCCAATGCTCTCTACCTCTATAATTTATCTAATATAATTATTCTTTTTTTTTTTCAAACAGGGGATGTGAAAACGGATGACCGAGCCAAAATGAGTGTGGCAGCCAAGATGTCTTTGTTTAAAGTAAGTCTAAGTTGGTGTCTGAAACTGGAGCGTTATTGCTGTTCATGACCTGGTTATGTTCATGTCTGTTCAAGTCCTCATGTCAAAAAAAATTCTATATGGAAGTTGGGACTCAATCCAGATGTATGATTTGTGAATTTACACCTTAATATTTTTAACAATGAATTGACAATTCTAATAAAATGTTATAGATTAACCCTAAAAGACCTAAATATTGAAACCAATATTTAGGTTTCAATATGATAATCCTATCATTATCTAGATAAAAAGCAGTTTCTGAGTCTTTCAGCAGCATCAGATATGGCCCATTTAGATGTATAGGGGGTCTGTAGTGAACATGGAAACAATAATAATTCAAAAATATCATTCACACAGTTTGACAAATGATAAGTCACTTGATACAACAACCACTGACTTTCTTCTGAACATGTACTGTATGGCTGTGTTGAGGATCCTGTAAATACAGGAAAATTGCATAATTCTGAAGAAAACAAGATTTTAAAGTGGTGATAAGTCACTATGGAAACATTAGAATAAAATTTATTTAGAAGTCGTTACTAAAATAGTTGGAGGTCATTAAGGATTAAACAACCAATCAAATAAGGACTACAACAACACGGTGTCTTCTATTTATGATCTTGTGATCAATTAGTGGGATTTTTAAGGAGATCAATTTTAGGACCAATTTCAGAATCGGAATTCTTTATTTGTCACGTGTGGACATACATCCACAGTGAGATGAAAAACAACACTCCCTCCTGAACTGGGCTAAAATTCAATAAAATATACTGTACAAATCTACAAGAATAGCAAGCTAAGACCAAGAATAAAATAGAATATAAAATAAGAATATAACCTAAAAAAAAATCACAGAAAAACAGTAGAAATGCAGTAATGAAAATGAAAAATCAGCAGCTGATTAATTAGTAAGGTTTTACAGATCATCATAGAGGTTGTACATATTTTTGCCTGTACGTTTATACTCAAAACATAGCAGATCTGTGTAAGTCTGGTCATGCTCATGAACATAGTAAACAGTCAGGAGTAGCACTTTTTTTATGTAAATATGACTTTAACAAGGAAATCATAAAATCACAGAAAATCTTTCTAAATAGTCCACTATTATTCTGAATTCAACTGGTGTCATGGTAACAACAGCGCATTCCACTTGTATATTTTGAATTTGGTCACTTTCTGAAATAGATTTTACAACTGAGAAACGTGGGATATGTTTATTACTATAGTTTCTTGCAGATCCTTTGGACATGTATTACATCACTTTCAGAAAAATTATCTCATTTAGACTTTTTACCATTGCCTTGACTTACATTCAGTTGGAATAAAGACAAATATCCTTTCTGGTACAGATGGACACTCGATAGAAAAGTCCACATTTCAAAATATTATGATGGTACAGGATATGAGAAAATACTGAAAACCCAAACTTTTTGTTAAGGTGTTTGCCACCAGTGAAATAGTTTTACGGAATATACAGAGCAGCCTGTACACACAAATATTAGAGGAACTTTCCACCATGAATATTTGGAATTCTGTCTTTTACTGAATTGGGAAAAAAAACCTTCATTATGATTAACTGACATGTAATAGATTAAAATCTATTAGATGTTTGTTGAAACATCTAAAATAAACTTACATTTTGACATTAAATGCGTTTATCTATTGAATGAATTTGGTTGAACATTTAATTGTCTTGCAGCCTTTTTAGTGCTTGGTTCACCACAGCCCATAAAGCACCTCAAATGCCACCTTAAATACATTTTATAACAGTCCCTTTACATGACATAGAAGTGCAGATTCTCCATCTTTGCAAACATATGATTCCTCGAGTGACTGAATTGACAATGAAACCCAAAATGAAATCCAAGTTCAATAACAACAGGATTAATATGAACCCATGACTGTTTGCTCTTCAAGAACAATTTTATTTCTTCCTGCTTTGGTAAAAAGCACGACCTTCAGTGAACACACAGAGCTTTGTATTCTATTTACATTTAGTTTTACATGCCGCTCGGCAAACTTGTCATCTGTAATTTGAAGAGATTTTGTAACATTTGGAGTCCAGGCAAATTTTTTACTTCCCACTACCCCGTGTTGTTATTGAATCTGTATCGCTTACACATCCTGTCACTGTGTGCCTCCAGTAAAAATATAAACCTTGATTTCAATATCTACACTGGCACAAAGCTAAGTTAAACTACATTGCAGGATCATCCAGTCACATAATTCAGGTACAATTAATTCCACATTCAACAGTATTTGTGTTAATGTTCATGTTGAACTGTGTGGATTATCAATTCTTTGTTTTCATTATCAGATGGAAAAAAACACAACACATATGCATGTTAAAATGAAGTGACTGAGTGACCTCATAGCTGAACAACCACATTTTTGTTTCCCCATTACAATGTTTGCATCCTTTAAGATCAAACAATGAAACTACAACTAATAAACAACGAAACCTTCCCATGAGTAATGCCGAATATTGTTGTGCGATGGCTCTAAGTTGTTGTGGAATACGGTGAACCTTCGCTATATCGGGGTTCACCTTTTGCTGATTTGCTGTTTCGCAGATTTTTTAAGTGCAGGTTTTTTAATGATTTTTTTTAATGTCGATCTTGATCAGCGCCACCTGAAATGAATAAACTCAAACACGCCAGACAGTCGAGCCTCCCTCCACCACCCTCCACCGGAAACAGAAGTCCCAAGTTCCACAACAAAATAAATTTGCAACACCACACACCACCATCTCCGCGCCTCGTCTCTGTATATCTTGCAAATTTAAGTTTGCAAATTTTCTCCATGACAAAACCCACAATGTCGATAAAACGTTGTGCCTTTGGCACCTGAGGACACGCCTAAAAGGAAGAGGTGCTAACTATCGAAAAAGTTAAAGTTCTGGACATGCTGAATGAAGGTAGAAGCTATGCGGCTATAGGGTGCCATTATGGAATAAATTAATCTTTGGTTCGTTCCATAATGAAGGAGGAAATAACAAGGAAGACAGCCGAAATGAGTTTTTTAACAAGGATGCAAAAAGGGTTGTGACTGTCTGCAACAAGACCATTGTAAGGATGGAGTCTGCTTTAGCTTTGTGGATTAATGACTGCTGGAAAAAGAACATTACACTGCATACCAACGTTATCACGTGAGTTACAATGTGTCCACCCTCGTATTGACTATTAAAATGATTATTTTTCAATATTTCTAAAAACCATCAAAGTTATTTGTAAGAAAGGGTTTATATTTTTATTTTTTTTAAAATGCTTGACCTGAAAACAGGTTTTTTATCTTTGGTTTCATTGTATAGTACAGTATTGTATTCTATAATAATTGTAAAAAATAAAGCTAAATACTTCACGGATTTCACCTATCACGGGCTCTTTTTGGAACGTAACCCCCATGATAAACGAGAGTTCACTGTATGTTAAACTGCTTGAGAGAAAGCACCATCTGTCATGAACCGTCACCTCGGCTGCTCAGTTTACAGATCAAGGCTCACGGTGAGCATTGCGCATGCAGGCCCGAACCATATCATGTGGTCTATAAAAACAGGTGTGTAGTTTGATGCTACAGTGGATCTGTACTTATTAAAAGAAAGGCTAAATTTGTAGTGTGGACCGTACAGAGCTAGAATACATCCCAGAAACTTAACAGCGATGGGAAGAAGATACACTATAAGACTTTTTTGCCAATTCTCTCAGGCAGTGGAGCATTTCAGCTTCAAATCAAGGAGTTGACATTTCACCTCTTCCACAGTTGAAGTCATGAAACACCAGGTGAAAATGTGCCAAACACTGTATTGCCATTAAGAACCGTAGCAGCTGTGTTATAATTAGCCTTGTGCTGCGTGGCTCCAGGCAGGAGGTAACTGAACCCAACAGGCTCTGGTTTCACTGTGACCTGTTGGGCTGGCATTCTATCCATGTAGCTAAGCTGCTCCACCTTAGAGCGAGTGCTTTATTCACCAGTCATCTGACCCTGCTGCCCCTCCCACCTCCCATCTTTACAAAGAGAACAGGAGGCATCATGAGGGTGAGTTTCTGCCGCCGTTTTTGCCATCTCCCTCATGACTTATTCAGCAGCCTGGTGATGGAGCCTGAATGTTGGGCTGTGGCAAACGCCCAAAGGTGACAGACAGATGTTATGTGTTAATAATGGTGTCTCTCCTTTTGTGTAGGAGTTGGAGAAGTCTGCTGCCTCTGAGGCCTCATGCTTCTTGAAGCCTCGGGCCGGGAGTGTCAGCCATGAGCGCAGGACGCGCCGTGGTAATGACCACCGCTTCCTCACTCAGCCAATCACCTGTGAGGAAATGGTAGCCATCAGGTGGGCTGCAATGGAAAAAGACCCTATAGTGCTAAAAGCATACCTGAAAATACTTCACTACAAGTAAAACTGCATGCATATCATCAGTAAAATATACCACTCTAATAATTTTTTACTGTATAACTGTAATTGGCGGGGATTTTTTGCATTCATTTTGCTGTTCTAAAATTACTTAAGCTAGCTTCATGCATTCGTGCACCATTTTGTGCAAATTCATGCACTATATGGACAAAATTATCACAACACTTCACACTTGCATCTTTTACACGTATCATTCTGGTTAATTTCTCATATAATAGAAATGTTCATGTCACTTGTCAGTAGTTATGATAAATGTCAAATAATTGTTTAAAGGAGTATAAATTGAAGAAGCCAGCTATTACTTGTGCTAAAAAATTATTTATGTGACCAGTATTTCAGAAATCCATTGGTAGAACATTTAAAACCTTAATAATACTTACAATAGAGATGTGAAACAAAATCTGAAAAGATTTTGTTTCACATCTTTTCAGATGTGAAACATCTGAAAAGATGTTTCACAAGTGCAACGTTTTTTCTCCAGTAAAAACGTTGCACTTTTTACTGGAGAAAAAGTGCAACGTTGAAAGATACACTCAAATAACATGGAAATAGTTGAAGAAGGAATCCAAGTTTGACAGTTCATTCCATGAGTAAAAGTACTTCACCCCCCTCTTCATCTACTTCATCCCCCCTCCTTCCATACCTGTGTTTCCCTACAGTGCCCCCAATCCAGCCCCACTAGTGGAGCCTCTGCCGTTTCAGGCGGAGTCAGTGCAAGACAGTGACGAGAACTGTAAACTGAGCATGAGTGAGAAGCTGGCCCTTTTCAATAACCTGTCGCTGCCGGGGCGACAGGGGGGCGGCCACAGTGATGGACCCCCAGAGAGACGAAGGCAGAAGGGGACTCGGTACCGCACACAGCCCATCACCGTGGAGGAGGTCAGTCTGGTGAGTAGTGAAGGGTTAAACGAATACCGACAAGCTCAATGAAGCAGCAGATGAAAGCATTAAATACTCAAAAACCATACGATCAAGAGGAAGATGAGTATTTTAAGTCACTGTAGAGGGTTGCTGGTTTGAATTCCAATCCATTTTGTTCTATGCTCCTTGGGTAAGAATTTTCACCCACCTTTTCCATCCAGTGTGTGAAGGTTTGATAAGTGCAATTGTAACAATATTATTCCTCAGTTTATCATTTGTAAATGGGCACTACAACTTTCATATCACAGTGGCTCTGCAGATAAACCACGCATGGGAAGAAAATTGATAAAATTACTTTTAAGAACTTTCAGGTTGTTCATATTTGTTCAGGTTATTCATGTTATTGTTAAAGGCCACCTTACAAATTAAAATATTTAATAATAATTTCAGTGTGTTTTTTTTTTTTTTTTTTACGAAGCAAAAATTGCTTTGCCATGAAAGTATTTTACTGGTCCAACACACTTGAGTTTCATGTGGAACCAGAACTAGAATGAGTTTTAACTAACACCCTCGGTTTTTAATATTCTCAATTTTATTTTTGCATTTTGCACTAACGTAAATTGTGTTTTTTATGAGTATTTCCTGGTGTTTCTGTCTTCAGCTCCAGAAAGGCCCCATACAGCTCCCAGCGTTCTTTTTGTCCCCTCATCTGTCTGACAGACAGAAGGCCTTGTCTGTCAACCTAAAACCCAGTGAGGTCTGTCTTTCTCAGCCAAAACCTGAATTTAGCCCCGAGGTCGGTCAAATCCAGCAGGCCGTTGAGCGCTATGACTCCGAACCAGGTCTGAGAGGAATCCTGAAGAAGAGCCGGTGTGGAGGCTCAGATTGGAGGACAGAGAGTAGTCAGATAGACTCACCACCCATCCACGAACACAACGGTGGAGGTTCTGGAGAGGTGGACCGTTCAGGGAGGATGGAGGAAGCGGAAAGGTGTGAAATGACTGTAGCACCAAGCAGAGAGAGACGCAGGGCTCCGGGGGTGGAGGGAGGGTCCAACACCGCCGCCCCCTGGAGGCAGAGGGTCCGGAACAGGAGGGAAACAATCGCCTGTGTGCCAGTGAGGATCTCAACAGAGCAGGACGCTGCTATAGAGGAAAAACCCAGTCTGGTGAAGATGCACGAGCAGGAATACAGGCTAGAGACTGAAGCTGACATCCAGTAAGATAAATCGATGATCGATGGATGATTGATATAGATGGATTGGGGGATGGATGGATGATGGATAAAGCATAGATAATGGATGGATGATGGATTGAGGATAGATGATGAATGGATGATAGATGAATGGCTGATGGATGTGTTAATGGATAGATGGGTGGATGGATGGATAGGTGATGGGTGGATAGACTTAGACTTAGACTTAGACTTCCTTTATTGTCATTACACAGACACACACAATGAATCTGGTAACGAAATGT
>JAPTHA010000028.1:11327105-11341343 GCA_029814585.1 Gymnapogon annona
CAATGAATCTGGTAACGAAATGTCATAGAATTGTCAGCTGATGATACAAATAAATATGGAAAATATAAAGTGCACAGATGATAGCATAGTTTTCATCATCATCATATACATTGCTGACTTACATACCTGATGTCATTCTTTTGATATTTTACTCATCATTTCTATTTGCTCTTGCCAGAGAGAGGCAAGATGAGGGTGATAGTCCGAGGACGGTGAATGAAGAAACCACAACAGCAGGTTGCATTCAAGTTACGCTGGTGGACCGGAGCGGCAGCCTACAGGACACAACCAACAACAGCAGCAGCACTAAGGTGTGAAATAACAGTGTGTATGTAGGGTTTCTTATGATTTAGTGTATGATGAGGATCTCCGTGTGTACAGTACATTATTTGACATGATCTGTCATCTTCTGAGCCCGTTGTTTAGGGGCTTGGGGTTTCATTCTGCTAGCAGAAGGTCAGTGGGGGTTAAACTGCAAAAGCCACTATTGTTTCAGCACACATACAGTCCATGTACCCTATAACAGTATTTTTGGAAATTCCACTTTGCTTTTCTACTATAAGACTTGGCTGCGGGTTTAATTAAGCAGTCATGTGGCAGAACTATTAACTAAGTACAAAGTTAATACGGGATCATGTTTTCAATTTTTCATAACCGGATTACTGCCGATAGCCTATAAAAGAAGTCTTATTACACTGTTTACATGATCACTTGATTTAATCTGATAATGATCGGAGCTTAAGTGTGGATGTAAATAGGTTCACTGACTATAATGGAAATTCTAAAATGACTAAAATGAAAAAAAAAGAAATTCCTCATCTGCACAGGAGTTAGGGTTAGGTTATGTTGGCATGTCTTAATACTTTATGCATTGAAAAAAATCCTTGAAATGAACAGAATGATGTGATATTTGCACTGTGTTGGTGTAAATTATCTGTATTGTAGGCATCTGCATTTTGTGCTGAGGGTGTTGGATTTGCTCCTTCTTTTCCTTAATGCCACAATAAGATGATGTCTGTGGTTGGATCCAAGCTTTTGTCATTCCACTGAAACCAGATATAGAGCAGCAATACTTTGCATTTGGCATGTGCTCACACACTAATGTTTCAGTGAATATACCCAGCCTACATGGTGTTTATGTGCTGGGATACAAGATGTGGAATGTAAACACACACCAATTATTCTGGTAGCTAAAAGTTGACCTTTTAATGACCTTATGATCTAAGCTGCACCGTAGTGACCGTGTGTGTTTGTATGTGTTCTATCTCGCACACAAGTGCTCTAAATTTGATCCCACTTCCTTTACATGATATTAATCATTCTGCATATATTAAATATACCTTATACAGCTGCAAAGATTTAATGTCAAAGGGCTAATATACTTCAGCACAAGGCAATGTCAACAAAACTACACCAATCCTCATAAAACCACAACTAAAGGTAAATGGAACAAATTCGGTTGAAAAAAAAATGTTTAAATCAACAAATGGAAATTTCTTTCATGATTTTTTTAAAATGACAATCATGGCCAATTTATTACATTTTACAGACACAAATAACAATAAACAAATGTATTTTCTATTTATTAGTCCTTTGTCTGTTAAATGTAGAAAATTTACCATGATTTTCATAAAAAAATAGCATGAATGAAATTGCCATTTGCTTCCTTTTTTTTTGGTTCAAGAAAAATTTGTTCTGTGTTTACCTTAATGACATGAAGTAAAATGCATCTAACTCCTATCACTTTCTTTGACTCAATACAGTTGTTTGTTACCAGCTCTCTTCCTTACCTTGGTCTGTTTTTGCCACATACTGTACATTCACAGTGACAGTTGTTGTGAACGTATTCAGTTCATGTACCTGCAATACTTTTGTATATTGTATTGTATATTTACTCAATAGTTTACATCATTGCAGAACTATTTATTCTAAACATTTAATGATAGTTTTAGGTCAATTACAAAAAATGTTTTAATTAGAAATACTACATGGCTTCTTTGAAGCCAGTGCTTTTTCTGCGTTAACTTTATCATCCTGTGAACATTTCCCTCAAAACTTAGTCTCTGTCGTTTTTCCACAATACAGGAAGAAGCAGATATTCATCATGATGACAGTACCCACCCTCAGTGCTGGGTAAATCGTGCACTAACGCTTCCTATTGCATGGATATTTTTAAATCTCCATCATCGTAATATCAGATATCAGTTTGGGCAAACCCCTTTTCTTTTTTCTTTTTTTTTTCTAATCTCTATTCTCTCCCAGGAGCCCATCTTTGCCTCTGTCTTTTCTAGCAGTACCCCCCAATATATTATGTGTTTCAATCAGGTAATAGTGTGAGCTGGTGCATGGCAGGAATGCTGCTGCCTTTGGTTTGCAGTGTTTAATATGCAGTGAAAATGTCATCTGAATTGTGTGAATTTTGACTGTAAATTAACAGTAATTAAAAAAATACTGTTTAATTTATTTTAAGAGGGCATATGTGTAAATATTTCCACTTAAGCTGTTTCATAGCTTCGAACCTTTCCTACTTGTGCTAATATTTTTAAAATTTCAACCATTTAACTGTATGTGCTGTACAATGAGAATAAATTTAAAAAACTACATTGATTAAGAAGGACATTGGACACGTATGACAATGACATAAAAAGTTTCCCTCATTTGCCTGTGATATGACTATTAATTATTTGAAATGATCAGCTACACAATGTTGAATGAAAAATGTGCACCACTGCTATATCTACTAACTCCTTATAAAATATTTGGAATTGAGATAAAAGTTATTCATGGATGTGCAATGTTATTGATGCTGAGTCGAGCTGCAGGATCAAATGTAGCGTAACACGTATTCAGAGGACAATGCATTAGAATAAACCATGAACTTTGTGTTTATTTTCCCTCTTTCCAGAATGAACTAAAACTTTGCCCAAACTACTAAACCTGTTAGACACACACACCTGGAAATTAAAAGTATCATATTTTCTTACATGTTGGACATGTAAGGAAAATGCTTGAACTCACAGTGTATATTAATTGTCTGTCTTGTACTTTACATTTAGTTTTTTTTGTCTGCAGAGACATAGTCACTGCAGACAATGCAGTGACTATGCATTGCTGTCTGCAATGCATAGTCATTGCATTGCATTCAACAGCTGTCTCCTTGCTGTTGAAACATTTTGCACTGAAATATTCCATGTAGTCTTGTACTAACTCATCAGTTTACAGACCCGCTGTTTTATGGTGTTTTGATTCCATCTTCAGACCAATCTGTCCTTTGAGGCACAGGAAGTCTCTTCACCCACAAAACACCTGGTTCAGCCTCTCTGGAGACAAAAGGTGATGCCACAAACTGACACAATTGTGATTTTTTTTTAAAAATAATGAAACAATCTGAAGAGTTTTCTTATCTAATGCATTAACGGATTTAACTCTCTGGTTGCACAGTCTCAGGGGGTGGATGAACAGAAGACGGGAGAAGATGAAGAGGTTAATCCACAGCAGGACGAGATGAAGGACGACTCTACTCAGTCCACTGTGGTCAAGACAAGTGAGTTCATGCATTTGTATCGACTGTGTAGAATCTGGATTTTTATTTTAAATGGAAACAAGCTTCAGGACGCCCCATGCATTTGTTATATACTGTATTGCATTAAAATTCTCTCTTAAGCCACCAAGCGATACTGTTATGAGATAAGACTTTAGTTATTCCGCTCACTGTTAATGGCAGCAACATTCAACAAGCAACTACAGAGAAAACCAAATCCACATGCACTGTTCCACTGAGGTCAAAACTGGATATTCTAGCAAAATAATGAAATGCGTCCACATTTTTCTTCAATAAAAATAAATAATAAGCATTGCATTTATCTGTGCCTGTCGGATGCAACCAGATGATTTGCAGCACAAAAGAGATAATATTTTAGATTGTGTATATTTTAAATGCTTTCTGCTCTATTTTTCAGGGTTTGGATCTTCAGAATCAGACATAAATTATTCCGCTCATCACAATAGACCCTCCATCGAGGACCCAACATGCACATTTGAAGGTTAATGCAGGCCACAAACCCATCATTATCACCATTTCTGTTTTTATTTCCTCAAAGTCTATTTGTCTTCTACTCAGAGTCTTCCCTGCAGCCTGTGATGGAGTTCGGAGCAGCATCAGAAACCACAGCAGCTCCACAGGAGGCGAAATATGGGGCTCCTGTGAATGATTCACAGATGTTCGAGAGTGAACAGCCCCCTCCCTTCACCTGCGACCCCCCACCCTGTGGAGATGTTGCTGCTGCGGAGAGTGAACAGGACTTGGGCGTTCTCTGTCAGACCAACACACCCATGTGAGCAGGTTTTACCACAGATCATGACACTCCAGTTTTTGCACTGAGTGAAATTACCTTAACGCTTAACGTAACGACAGTTTATTCATAGTAAGTTATTATCAAAGCAGTGTTGATGGTTTAATGTGCAATTTTTCTGGATGCTTAGTGTTAGGTTTTCATGTCATTATTTTTTTCCCTGATGTGTCTTTTTTTAAAGGAAGCAACATAGTTTATTATAAACTAAGGATATAAACATGCTGTAGATGTTGGAAGTATACGAGGTATCTGTGTTGTTTTTACTTCACTGAGCTGCCTTCCCTTGAACAAGCCCACATCATGGAAAAAACAGGACAAAAAGTAACACTGAAGTTCATGAAACACTAAAACTGTGCTTATCATGATGTGCTGCCACCTGGAAAGACATAAGTGCACTTCATATTAATCTAAAGTGTAAAGAACCTGATGAAAGTAAGAATTACAAGAAAACACATGTAATGCAATATTAAGTTAGTTTGGTTTCAAATAGATGTCAAAGGGTAATTTCTTATTTTATTTTTTGAGATTCAACGTATACACTATCCAAACAGATATGAAAATATTGTCAATTTGATTCATGTTTGCTTTGTATTTTTCATACAGCTTAATTTGATTCCAAATATGCACAGTGTGGTGTGGAATTACATTAACATTTCTCATTTATGTGTTACTTTTAGTTCACTTTGACTTTCATGTTATTTAAATATTGTTGATAGGTTCCATCTGTGTTGGTTAATGTCTTGGAAAAAATATTTTCAATTTCTATGATTATTCTTTGCTTTGCATAAAAATGTATCCACCAATCTGAGGTTTGCATTTCATTATGCATGATAGTCCATATGTGTTATTATAAACCATAGAAATAAGGTTCTTAAATGTCGAGCCTTAACATGGCAATCTCTACTGGTGCAGACTAACTTCAGCTGTAGCCGAACACAGACGAGCGGTGCGTCCCTCCCGTCGGACTCAGGGTTCCCGAAACCCTCTGCGAGCTCTTGCTGCCAGAGAAGACATCCAGCAGGACTACATGGGAGAGAGAGTCAACGCAGCTACGGAGGAAATGGAGAAGAGTCAGTTGAAATACATGATCCTTCTTCCTATTGTCACTTGTTTATTTAAATTCATTGTACTGTGTCTTTCTCCCTGTAGAATCAAAGAACTCGTCTTCAGCACATGTGAGTGGGTCTGAAGACATCTACAGCGTCTATTCATCAACCTTATCCAACTCTCATCCCTTCAACAGCCTTATGCTTATTCTTATAAAAGGTATTAAATAATGTCCCTTGCGTGGCGATGTGTGTTCATGTGTTTGTACTAAATGGTGTGTGTGGTGACAGGTTGGAGGAATGTCCAGGTCCGTGTGGTGGAGCCCTCTGTGCAGTCACTGAACAGTGGAGACTGCTTCCTCCTGGTCAGTCCAGAACAGTGCATCATATGGAGTGGGGAGTTTGCAAATGAACAAGAAAAGGCAAAGGTAAGAAGACAGTGACATGCACGTTTATTGTCTAAGTGAACATATTTTCATTATATTGCATTATCTGAAAGGATGACATGTAGCATTTCACAATGGTATTTGTCATGCATTTTTGTGTTGATTTTAGGCCTGTGAGCTGGCGTCGTTCATTCAGAGCCAGAGGGACCTGGGCTGTCAGGCCTCACAGGTCATTCACCTTGAGGAAGGACGGAACTCTGACAGTGTCTTGGCTGCACAGTTCTGGGACCTTCTGGGAGGTCGGACACAGTACAGAGGTTAGAGTTAAAAGTGACTCTCTCTCACACACAGAGAGAGAACTGAACTGTAATAAACTATGCAGAATCAACAGTTGAGTTAGGAGTGTGTTTTAAGACTGATATACTGACTGTGATGGTTGTCTAGGTTTATAAATCCTTCTGACAGTTGATTTAGTGAGTGGTCACACAACCAGATGCAAGATTTTAATACAAATTAAGAATGTGTTAAGAAAATAATGTTACAGTTGATTTCATCTCAAGGAAATTGAATCGGGTCAACTGGACTGAGTTTTGTCTCGTCTTCGTGGCTTCATCAGTTCATGCAGGGCTAGGCTGGCTAGCCTAGTCTAGGCTAGGTAGTGAAACGTCTTCAAGACAAAACTCAGTCCAGTTGACCTGATTCAATTTCCTAGAGATGCCTTCATCCTGAATGAATGAGAATTTACACAGATGTTACAATTGAGTAGTTTTTCCTGTCCGTCAGGAACACTTTCTGTAGTTATATTTCCAGAATGATACATTTACCCATTAATTAAAATGCTACATGTTGGATGCAACTAGATATGTCATTTTACATCTTTTCAGGGAGAGATAGACAAGTCTAAACCGGAGCCAATTATCAGCTGATGGTGTGTGTGTATGCGCTATTCTGTATTGTGTTTTGTTTGCTGGTCCCTGCAGGGGCTGGTGCACCACAAGAGGATATGCTGTTTGAGCAGGGGGTGTCCGAGTCCAACTGTGTTTACCAGCTGGTGGAGAACAGACTGGTCCCCTATGAACAAGCCTGGGCCTCCATCCCCAGTGTCTCCCTGTTGGGCCCCAGCGAGGTCTGAGCTCTCCTGTGGATTTTAATGCTGCCTGATCATTTTGTACTGTGGAATTAGTTTTATACGTGTGTGTGTGTGTTGTGTTTTTATTTTGTATCCAGGCTCTGGTTTTCGACTTTGGCAGTGAAGTGTACCTGTGGCATGGACAGGATGTCTCGCTCAGCAGGAGGAATGTAGCTCTCCAGCTGACTCACCAAGTGTGGGTTGGTGCGTATGACTACAGCAACTGTCGAGTCAACCCACTGGATCCCACACAGTCTAATCCCAGCATACAGCTGTAAGTCCACACTGCAGGCTCGGCAATGAATTCAGCTATTTTCAATACTGCACAGGAAAAAAAACAACTGCTCCATCTACACCGTATCAGTTATTATAACAGTCAGCAGCTGCTAACAATCACTACATAACATAAGCATTGCTGCACACACAGCATAGCATACATTTCACACTATAAACAGTGGCATTATTACTAGATTTTACATGTACACAAAACAAGAGAAGTCTCCTGTAGCACACACCTGAAAAACAGAGCTTGTACTTTACATGGAGAAACCCCAGCAAGCAGCACAGTCCAAACCTGTTGTAATAGTTGATAACTCAAACTGAATGGCTCAATGCAGCAGAAAATACAAGTATACAAAGTAGGTGTTCAAAAGACTGATTCTTCAACACTAAAAAAAAACAGTGGAGCCACAAAGAGTTAACAATAAATTGCACCTGCATATGTATCCATGACACTGTAATTTGTAACAATAGGCAGTAATAATATAATATAAGTAGCCACAAGGGAGCACAAGCCAGTGTCTTCTTGTGCCGGGCCCAAGTTTGGATAAATACACAGGGTTGTGTCAGGAAGGGCATCTGATGTAAAAACTTTTGCCAAAACCAAATATGCGAATAACACTTAAGACTCCCATACTGGATTGGTCGAGGCCCGGGTTGACAATGACCACTATCGATGCTGTTGAGGTATAGGGTGCCGGTGGAAATTGGACTACTGTTAGTCAAAGAAGGAGAAGAGGAAGGTGTGTTGGTAGGAAGAGAGAGAAGAGGAAAACTAAGAGTGACATTCAGAGGGACTCTGAATGTTGGAACTTTGACAGGAAAAGGTAGAGAGTTGGTGGCCATGACGCAGAAGAGAAAGGCAGACATATTGTGTGTCCAGGAGCCCAGTTGGAAAGGTAGCAAGGCTAGATGTTTTGAGCAGGGTTCAAGCTGTTCTATCATGGAGTAGATACAAATTGAGAAATTGAGTAGGAGTTATCTTGAAGGAGGAGCTTGTTAGGAATGTCCTGGAGGTTCTTCAATGTGGTTAGTGGATATGTTCAATAGGTAGGATGTGAGTTAGAGGAGAAGGAGAAATTCTGGTTGGACCTTGATGAGGTGATATAGAACATCCCTAGAAGTGAGAGAGTTGTGTTTGGCAGACTTGAATGGACATGTTGATGCAGGAAACAGAGGTGATGAGGAGGTGGTTGACTTTGCAAAAAGGATGGACATGGCTGTAGTGAATACTTTTTTCCAGAAGAGGTAGGAACATAGGGTGACTTGGAGTCACCCTATGTTGTGGAGTAGAGTGGAGGTAGGCACACACAGGTAAGGAGGTCAGTGACTGCAAAGTTGTGGTAGGTGAAAGTGTAGCCAGAGAGCATAGGATGGTGGTGTGTAGGATGACTGTGGTGGTGAGGAAGTGGAAGAGGGCAAAGGCAGATCAGAGGACAAAATGGTGGAAGCTAAAAAAGGAAGAGTGTGGCAGGACTTTTAGGAAGGAGTTGAGACAGGCACTGGGTGGTCAGGAGGTGCTTCCAGATGGCTGGACAACTACAGCTAATGTGATCAGGGAGACACGTAGGAGGGTACTTGGGGTGTCATCTGGAAGGAAAGTAGATAAGGAGACTTGGTGGTGGAGGTGCAGGAGTATATACAGAGAAAGAGGTAAGCTAAGAAGAAGTGGGATACTGAGAGGACTGCAGAGAGTAGACAGGAAAACAGGGAGAAGGTCAAAGTAGAGGTGGCAAAGCCCAAACAAGTGTCTTACGATGACTTGTATGCCAGGTTGGACAGTAAGGAGGGAGACAAAGATTTGTACAAGTTGGCAAGGCAGAGAGACAGAGATGGGAAGCATGTGCAGGAAGGTTAGGGTCATTAAGGATAGGGACGGAACCGTATTGACGGGTGTCAGTTTTGTGATGGGAAGATGGAAAGAGTACTTTGAAGAGTTGATGAATGAGAGGGAACAAAGAGTAGAAGAGGTGAATGTTGTGGACCAGGAAGTAACAAAGATTAGTAAAGATGAAGTGAGGAGGGCACTGAAAGGATGAAGAATAGGAAGGCACTCTCTCCTGATGATATACCTGTGGAGGTATGGATGTGTCTAGGAGACGTAGCTCTAGAGTTTTTGACTGGGTTGTTCAACAGGATCTTAGATGGGGAGAGGATGCCTGAGGAATGGAGAAGTGTGTTGGTGCCAATTTTTAAGAACATCGCTCTATCTGACACACTTTTAACCTCCTGGACATTCCTAACAGGCTCCTCCTTCAAGATAACTCCAACTCAATTTATCTTTGTATCTACCCCTTGATAGAACAGCTTGAACCCTGCTCCAAAACCCTGCTCCTTCTATGACCAACAGTAGTCCATTTTCCGGAACCCTGTATGCCAACAGCACTGATGGCGGTCGTTATTAACCCGGGCCTCGAGCGATCTGGATTGGGAGTCTTAAGTGTGATTCGCATATTTGGTTTTGGCAAAAGTTTTTATGTCTGATGCCACAACCCTCTGTATTTATCCAGGCTTCAGACCGCCACAAGAAGACGCTGGCTTGTGCCCCCTTGTGGCTATATTAAGTAATTACATAGATAGTGGGTATTTATGGGTACAGATAGTGGGATAAATGGTGGGTATAATTTACATTCGTATCCCCTCTAAAAAAATGTGTTTTTTGATGACAGTTTTATTTTAACCAAAAAGTTAGAGGTCATTGTTTCATGTGCTCTCAGACCACTTGAATAAGAACATGTTGAAAGGGAATTAACAGAATTGGCAACTTTGAAGCTTTTAGCATCAAACAATAAGCATGGAGTGATGGTAATTATCTATTCTATTTTCACTCGACTCTCACAGACACACAGAGTTTATTCAGAGGCAAATTATATCACTCAACATTGAGGTATAATGTAAAAACTATGACACATAATAACAAACAACCCCTCAAAATCACCTCCAGGTGACCCACTGTGTCTTTACTGCTGTCTTGGGGTGTACAGTGTGTTTTTGGTTTTATGACCAGTTTATTTATGTTCCCATTGGTCCTCAGGAGGGGTGAGGGGCGTCCCAGCTGGGCACTGTTTGGCTGCATCTCAGAGCACAAGGAGACATCTTTATTCAGAGAAAAGTTCCTGGACTGGATGACCAAGAACAGAGATGAGGATGTTAAACCCTTACTGACAGAAGAGACACAGGTTTATGTCAAATACACACAAATATTTGAAAGACAAATATGTCAAAGATGGACATATTTAACATTTTTAATGCAGTTAAGTCAAAAATCACAGAGAAGATGTCATATACCCAAAAGTCAAAGCAATGTTATTTACTGATGGTGATTGTTAAAATGTGTTAATTTACTTAGGATTCCCATTAGGTTATGACAGTAAAACACATTAGCTAGATAAACATTATTAACAACAAACACATTTCTGAATGTCTTGTTGTATCATTTATTATTGATATAAATGTATTTTTTAATTATTTATCTTTCAATTGCTCTAATGGCCATTTCAGCCTCTGTGATAAGTTACCATTTGATGAAGGTCCTCTAGGGTGCTAGAATATTTATGTGTAACGATCTGTTAATTGATTTATAATTAATTATTAAATTACATAATGTTCAGGAAAGCTCTGAGCAAATTCACTGCTTACAAAACAGAAAGCTGAAGAAAAACATTCTTTTTTGTCTTTCTCCTAAATGCTAAAGTAAGTTTGTCCGTCCACTGTCATTGATTCAACTTGTTGGGTTTTACTGGTGAATCAATGTTGTAGAAGATGGTGTTTCCATGGTAACTATGTCCAGAAGTAATGAGGTACATCATTGGCCTATCTGGACATTAGTCCAGATAGGCTATATCTGATGGCATGATAAAATGACAAACTGTATTATACCTGAATTATTTACATGTACTGATAGGATTAGTGGATCAACAGTTGTTAAACATGGTTGCTGGTAGTTGGTTAGGCCTTCGAGGGTTAACAGGAGAAATGTCTGCTGTCTGTCATTTCTCAGTCCACATCCATCATGCCCCTATCATCAGACCACCTCATTTCCTGTGATGCTAAAGCTCTAGTATCAGGTCAATCTGCAGAAGGTGATACTTCAGTCCATAGCATCCTTTCTGGCGTTGATGTTCAGAGAGGTCATGGGGTCATCAGACTGGAAGAAGGACGTCAGTTTGAGCTGAAGACGGTTGCTGTGGACACCTGGCACGTCCAGGAGTATGATGACAGTGAGATTCCTGTGGAAAGCACCGGGCAGCTTCATGAGGGAGATTCATATGTCGTTCGCTGGACGTACAGCTTCAACAGTACAGGTCAGTGATGATGATGTTTTAATCTGGTGTAAGATGTAAATGTTTAACATTGATGTATTTTGTCTGACCTATAGATACAGCAAACGGTCTGGATGAATGTGGGGCAGAAAAAGAAAACACAGCCTTCTTTCTGTGGCGAGGACGTTGTTCCAGCGTCAGTGGACGGGACACGGCTGCGTTCCTGTCTATTGGGACTAACAGCCAGGAAGAATCACAGGTGAGATGTTCAGTATGGATCAACAACACAACAAATGCATCAAAGACAGTCTTCTGTTCGGTGTTTTTAATATCACTTAATACAATCCGCCAATCAGTTAACCCATGAGAAAACATATCTGTAATAATCTAATACCGGTACTCAAGAAAATTATTCTATGTATGTGAACGTTCACATGCTTGTTATTGAAAATTGGTAATCATGCTTTTGAAAATACAAAATGTCAACACGAATATTCTGATAATGTATAATATTCTGATCATTTCAAGTTTGAGTGTTTCATTTGTTGTATGCATGCAGTATACTGTGTTACATCCGATATTTCTACTTGTATACTTTTTTTTATGGTTGCTATTTTTACCTATGCAGGGACTATTGCTACAAATAAGGAGGTGCGTGTGAGTGAGCTGTTGCTATCTGTGGCAGCCAGGCTAATGGATTGCGGTTAGCAGCTAGTTCGCTCTTGTAATGGTAGCCATAATGACAGTTACAACGTCTCAGCTCCGGATCAACGCATCTCTGTCCTCGTTTCATCATCGACTCCGGACTTCAATCATGTATATATTGTCTATGTTGTGCTAAGATTTAAATTTTGTTGTACATCTGCTCTGCCCTTTGTTTCTACTCTGTGCTGCTGTTGCTGCTTTTATGACATTTCGCTGCCAGACCATTGGTCTGTGCAATGACAATAAAATGAAAAATGAATCTGAAATAATAACTATTACTACAAGTAATGGAAGTGAATTCCATATTAATCTATTAGTACATTAATTTTTTTACATTTTATCACAATTTATAATAATTTCATTCTCTTCTAATTTCATTCATGTTGTATTTTTCAGTTATTTTCCTAGATTTGATTTACTGATCATACAGTTCATCAAAGCTTTGTGTAAAAATCAAGTTGTTAGAAGAGAGGAAAGCTGGGTGACTAAAAGGGACTTTTTCAGCAAAAAATATCATTAACTGAGCATAAAAACAAAGTCTACAATCACTGTCACTTGTCAAACTCCATGGGTTTTACAAGTGAGTCAATAACAATGTTTTGATCACTACAGAGCGTCTGAACATCCAAATGGATTGCATCTAATGCCCATTGATCACATGTATTGCTAATATCAGTGGATAAAAACTTAGAATAGAATAAATAAATAAATAGAATTGTTGGTGTAAATGCTGCTCTTAGTCATAATATGTGTTAATATGTGTTAACCTGTGTGTTTTCTTGCTGAAGATTGTGGTCTCTGAGGGAAAAGAACCTCCTTGTTTTCTGCAACTCTTTCATGGAGGCCTGGTCATTCACAAGGGCAAGCGAGAGGAGTCTCCTACAGAAACAGGCACAGTAACTTCCTTCTGGTTTTGCTGTGTTTTATCTGTTTCCTAGTGTCTGATTATTCTTGTGTCTGCTGTAGGCGAGTGGCGACTCTTCTGTGTTCGAGGAGAACTCCCAGAGGAGGGTTCTCTGTTGGAGGTGGACTGCTGCTGTGCTGGTCTGAGGTCCAGAGGCTCTGTGGTCCTGCTCAACAGCCACCAGGGACTGCTCTACCTCTGGACCGGGTGCAAAGCTCATGCTAGTTCCAGAGAAGTCGGCAAGAGGACAGTGGAGCGTCTCAGTCAAATGTAAATCCCACATACTGACTGGGCTTTTAGGAGTGAAGTTGTCAGGACCTTTCAGCTTGTTTGAGTGGGATGTGTGTTTATGTTATGTGTCAGGTGTCCACCAGAGCTGGGTCTTAGTAAAAATAGTCCTGTCAAGGTACAAGCTGTGGAAGAAGGATCAGAGCCTGTGGACTTCTGGGCAGCACTGGGGCAGATGGACAGGAAAGCCTATGACTGCATGCTGCAAGGTACAGAATGAAAGGCCTTATGTAACTGAAATGCAAAGTAAATGTTACTCATGAGTTAATACTGTCACGGGTGGGTGACAGTATTAACTCACCCACCCGGGATCAAGTGTCCCGATTTATGTGGGACTGCACACCATTTTCATCCCTTTTTCCACTTACCTCCGATTGAGACACTGTCCCGCATTTCGATTGGCAGCTTTAATTAATAGTAATTTTCAAAAGTTAAAACTCTAAAGGACAAATGCCGTTTGTTTATTTCATTTTAATCTGGCTTTTTTTCTATATTTGTCAAACAGTATAGATGTGCGATCGCAACCAGTTGAACCTGTCAGTGTCTTGCTGCCGCATCTTGTTGTCAGTTGCTGTAAATTGTGCCAGTGCGCGGCTGGTCCCGACACACCGCAGAGCGCACACACACTGCAAAGCGCACACTCATATATTTTATCCGAGATTATGAAACACACAGCAAAGAAGAGCATATGCAGCTTTAACAAAGTCTAGGAAACTACATATGACTAGGTGAAGCCTTTGGAAGGTGACTCTAAGGCTACGTTCACACTGCAGGTCTTGATGCTCAATTCCAATTTTTTGCTGAGATCCGATTTTTTTTTTTGCATGGTCGTTCACACTACAATTTAAATGCGACCGCCATCAGACTCCAGTGTGAACGGTCTGCGG
>JAPTHA010000028.1:11350241-11362850 GCA_029814585.1 Gymnapogon annona
ATTCTATGACATTTAGTTACCAGATTCATTGTGTGTGTCTGTGTAATGACAATAAAGGAAGTCTAAGTCTAAGTCTAATGCCATGGTAGGCCTGCTTGCTGGCCCCAGTGAAGCCAAACTTGATGCTGATTGATTACAATGTGCCAGCTCTGTTGCTTCTAAAATCCTAGAGGCAGATTTTGGACCCTGGCAACACATTTATTTATTTAACCTTTGTTTTTCCAGGTAAGTCAACTGAGATCTGGTTCTCATTTGCAGTGACAACCTAGCCAAGAGGCAGCACATAAAAATGAATAATGATTGGATAAAAACTCTAACATAAACCCCGCCCTCCAACTCTCCACCTGGGGCTGAAAGCTGAGCAACCAACTTAGGAAAGCTATGAAATGAAGAGCATAGACCATGGGGAATACTTAAAACATAATTGTGTAAAAAATATATTAAAAAAATATACTCGTGATTATGTTTAGGCCAGCATAGAAGGCCTTGCTGGCCTTGAGGGTCCACCACTGCGAGATTCATCAAGATGGCGACATGATAGGCTGCCTGTTACTGCAGCTCCCATAGCTTTTCTGCTTTAAGTTTTTCTGCCTTGACTCTCATGGTTGAGTTAGTTGGATGCTTTTGCGACATGAGCATGCAATGTTTTTTTTTTTTAGTTTTGTGAGGGTAGTAGCCCGTTTTGCTGCTCTTATGGGACTCGAACACCACAACGAGCAGTCTTGTGAGCCGCCAACACCAGCTACTCCCTGAAGAATGATCCAAAATTCCAAAGGAATTGCGGCATCGGAGGAAGGATGCAGAGCTGGAGCGAGTACCGGAGAGTAGGAGACAGTACAATTCTGTGTTCCATCTGTACTAAGGGGTAACAGAAGATCGGTACCAACAACATGGAAGAGCTAACAGCTAATGCTAACCAGACTGCAGCGGGGGTACAAACATAGCAGCCTCTTGCTGCAACGAACACTGACTCACGGACAACACAACACCAACACACCGGACACTGTTTACAACTTTGAATGTTTTTTCTGTGTTTGTGGCGTTAATGCGTATTGTGTATGTTGTATAAGAATTCAACTGATGTACATTCGTTGTTTCTTTTTTTCTGTTCTTTGTATTTGGCTGTGGTGACACATGAGTTTCCCCATTGTGGGACAAATAAAGTTCTAAGTGTAGAGTGTAGTGGTGTTATGCTGCTGTGAGTGTGAGATGTATCTAATAGTGATTAGAGTGGAAGTGTAGTGGTAGAATGTTGCTGTGAGAGTGAGATGCTGGGATGCTGCACTGCCATAACTGTTGTACACGATGCTGGGCTGACACAACTATCTTACGCACTGCACTGCCAGTAAAATCATACCTAATAGCATCTGCTGGATGTGGTCATAAGTACGGGTGGTCATAACTTGCCTATGTCGTAACTCAGGTGTACTTCTTTTTTTGCCACTTATGGGCAAGAGACCATATATGTTAACTTCATTAACCTTGATTTTCTACATAGCATTTTTTGAAAATGTTAAAAAAATTCTTAGGTCCTCAAGTCATACATTATTTTTTTAAGTTCAGAGTATTTCAATGTCATACAATGGGTAAATTTAACAAAGTGATTATAACAGCTCAACAAAAGCAGTCTAATCCTAAAAGACAATAAAAACAAACTCGTATGAACTTCTGTCTCTTAGTTTTTAATCTTTTCCCCATACTCTGGCCTATTTTTCTACAAGTTATAATTTATTTGAGGCAACATTTCCCACCATAATTGCAATGGTTTGCAGTGTTTCCTTTGTATTAATTTGGCAAAGATGAACCTCTACAGCATACACAGCGTAAAACTCGAATTTGACTTTAATCTATAAATCTATCTATCTATGGTGTATCTGTTTTAGAGGTAGCAATTATACCATAATTTAAAAGATTAGAATCGTTACTTTAAAAAAGAAAAATGACTACCCAGAACTCTGCAGCTTTATTAAAACGATAGAGGAAACACTGTGAACTCAGAACACAGAAGTGAACTATTGCCATGCTTCGGGATCTTCATTTCCCTTTCAGCTTTTCTCTTCAGGGGTTGCCACAGCGAATGATTTGCCTTCCTGGCTTCTGAATCCTCTACTCTTACACCAACTACTAGGGCTGGGCAATTTTGTCCCCCCAAAAAATCTGATTAAAAAAAAAAAAAAAAAAAATTCGATTCACGATTCGATTTTTTTTCCTGATTTACAAAAACACAACTGCGGACAAAAATTGTTTGTAAAATAAGTATAGCTTTATTGTATTTTGGTTAAAGTGCTAAAACAAAACATGCCAACTTCAAACAGAACAAAGTGACAAGTGCAATTTGTAAATATAATATAACATGTAAACACTGGCTATAAACCAGAATAAATTCTAAACATTCTTTGCCAAGTACATACTTCACTACATTTCTGAGCAAATTAAAATAGGTTTTATTTTCATATCATAGTTAATAGTGTGGAGTACAAAACGTGAGTTTTATACTTCACACTATTAACTATAATACAATATAATAATGATTTGGAAAAAATAATAATTTGCTTAAAGGAGCTTTACCTGAATTTGACAACTTAGCAGGGTCATTCAAATTTGGAACTTGATATTTATGGACCAAACCATCATTGACTTTCATAATGCATCTCTAACATGCAAATTCTTCAGAGATCAGTTATCGCTCGCTCAGTAATCCTTTCCACCTTGCTCCCCTCTTCTCATATGGTACAACGCTTGAAAAACTTTGTTGGAGAGTTGTTTGTTTCGCTTTTGCAGATGAAGTATTACTAGGTAGTGCTAGAGTGGTTTTCGTTGCGAAGACAAGTTTTCCCATTCAGGCGTATGTTCCCGTGTTACATGTTTGTCGTACTGCTACCGGTGACAACAACAGCCTTGAGACACATTTTACAAGCGAGGTGTTGTCTGCTCCTCATCAGATGCCATAAATGAAAACCAATTCTAAATTACTGGGATTTCTTCGGAAAGAGCTGCTCTTTTTTGGTGGCTGTTTCTGCCATGTTGATGGTTGGGGGGGGGCAGGGAGTCTTGGCGAATGCAAAATGTATGTAATAGGAGAGGGGGACAAAATCTGAAAAAAATCTATTTTCTCAAAATACGAATCGATTTGACTTAAAAACTCGATTCACGATACGAATCGATTTTTTGCCCAGCCCTACCAACTACCTTCATATCCTATTTCACTACGTCCATAAACCTCCTTTTTGGTCTTCCTCTAGACTTCAAAATTCATCATCCTACCAACATATTCACCATCTCTTCTCTGGATATCAGATTCAGATTCAGATTCATTTTATTGTCATTGCACAGACCAATGGTCTGACAACGAAATGTCATAAAGCAGCAGCACAGAGTAGAAAAAAAGGCAGAGCAGATGTACAAACAACATTGAAATTCTTGCACAACACAGACAATATATACAGTCCCCGGAGTCGATGGCATGAACGAGGGCAGAGATGTCCAAACCATCTCAGCCTGACCTCCCTGACCTTATCTCCAAAACCTCTAACATGTGCTGTTCCTCTGACGTACTCGTTCCGAATCCATCCTGGTCACTCCCAAAGAGAACCTCAGCATCTTCATCTCTCCTACCTCCAACTCTGCCTCCTGTCTTTTCCTCAGTGCCACTGTTTCTAGTCCATACAACATGGCTGTTCTCACCACAGTTTTATACACCTTTCCTTTTAGCTTACTCTCTTCTATCACACATCACACCTGACACTTTTCTCCACCCGTTCCATCCTGCCTGCACACACTTCTTCACCGCTTTTCCACACTCTCCAAACAAAAAAATCTGCAAAGGAACTAAAGTAAAGAATACAAAAAACAGTGTATGTATGTAAGTATAAAATAGGTTTGTTGAAGTTACATACATTTAAAAATAAGTAAAGCTATGAAATGCACACATTATACATCTGTATAATGTGTGCAATAATGTTTCATGCCAAAACAGAAACAAACTGAAGCAAAACACCTTTTTAGAGCAAAATGTTTCATGATCTGAATGAAAAAATAAAACTGCACACACCCTGACTTCACGCACTTTACAGGAGCTTTCACTACGGAGCCTCTGGACGCCTGTAATGTGTCATATCTAATGAATGGAAACAGGTAAACTATATTTGACCTTCGAGCTTTAACTGTACAGATAGGATGAATGGTTCAACAGCTCATTAACCATTTTAAATCAGTACATGCCTTCGTCACCGTTGGTTGGTTGGTTGGTTGGTTGGTTTGGTCTTTGAGGGTTAACCAGCCACAAAGACAACGACACAAAACACTGCCTAGGTTTTATTCCACCGTGGTTACAACATCTCAATCAAGTCCAGCTAATGTCTCAAACGTCCCTCAAACACACAAGAATCAAACTGGTATGAACCTTGACCTCTTACCTCTCACAGTTTTCGGTTCAGGTTGGAATATGTTTTGACTAGTTGCAGTTTATTTGAGGTGCCTCATATTTAGTCATTTTCTTAAAGTGTAAAGTATACATGCCCTCTGCCCAGTGTAGTCAATCATTAACCACAGCTGCCCCGCCTCTGTGTGTGTATGTGACATCGATGAAGCATAATGGACATGTTTTAAAAAACAAAGCACAGATATGGGTTTGTATGGGGACAGCTACCTCAGGATGGCTACATAGAGGTATAGAGGTTTTTTCTGTCATTCTGGTCAACACAATGATTCATTTTTTTTAAAGAAGTAATAATAGTGTACAAATTAACATGATTTTATGAACTGGTAATTTTCTGTGTTACAACACCATAAACTTGCATTTTTGCCTGGATGATTTGTGGAATGCGGTAATTCTTTAATCTGATTAATTGGTGTTACATTCACTGTATCATTCTCCTGTTGCTCTTCACTGCCCACACAGATGTTCTTTTGTGCAATCCAGTGGGCCTTAAAACATTTAAGCCTTGTACATAAATACAGCATGTGTCAAGGGAAAACAATTTTAATGGTTACACTTTATCATTGGCCAAATATTTCATATTGTCAAAAGTGGAGAGAGCAGATGGTGATAAAATAAAATAAAACACTAATGAATTTAGACATTTGAGAATAAATAGGTTCTTAGACAAAATAAACTCTTCAAAGCCTGCCTGGAACTTGGACTAAATGTTTTTCCAGCAAAGTTGACTAGATTTAAAAATATGCATAAAAACAGAATAACAAAAGAGTCTAAAGAAAGAACAAAACATTAAAGCTACACTAAAATGGCCTGTCGCAGGGTTGTGTGTGTGTGTGCGTCTGTGTTGCAAAATGGAGAAAATAACCAATTTTCTGGTTACATAACTGTGCCAAAACTCTAAACAATAAAAGCAGACTTTAGAGACTGTTTTTTTTAACTTAAGCGAACAAAGTATCAATGCTCATTTTTACTGGTTAAGCGCATTACCATTAAATAAAAAGCAGCGATAAAACCTGGAGCAAATCTATCAAGACAGAAACAAACATTCTTTTCCGAGTCACTTACCTCAACATTTTGTCCTTTTGCTTGGATTCCTTTTATGAGACATTCTTTTCACCTTCCGCCACCAGGCGCGCGGAGAAGGCACCGACATCTCCAAACCCGGGTCGGGGGCGCGCACAGCAACAGCCCATTGACGTGAACGTGTAAACTTCAAGCTGTCGGTGAATAACGTGAACGACTGATGACCAAGTTTTCTGTACTCCCAAAAGTTGACGGCTCGCTCACGGAGCCATTGTCGATGTGCGTAAGCGCGCACACGTCGGGCAACGGTGGAGACCCGTAACGCTAGGTGGCGGACGTCGACTACGGTTATGGCACAGTTTGGTTTGGTTGGGCGACCAGGTCTCCCGCTCTGTGGACTGCACAACATTTTCGTCTGTTTTTCCGCGTCCCGCCGATTGAGACAGTGTCCCGCAGATTTAATTAATAATAACGTTTCGTTTTAATCTGTCTTTTTTCTGTATTTATCAAACAGCGTAGATGTGCGATCACAACCAGATGAACCTGTCAGCGTCTTGCTGCCCCATCTTGTGGTCAGTTGCTGTAAATTGTGCCAGTCACGACCGGTCCCAACACTCAATTTAACGCGTTAGGTTGTGTTTTTCGGCAAGCCGGATCTGCCAAAAACATACTTTATTTTAACGCGTCGATATGAATTTTTAACGCGTCAATATACATTTTTAATGCGTCAGGTTGTTTTTTAACGCGTCAAGTGTACGCGTCAGAAGTGACACGCCGTTGTGTTTTGTGTCTAAATTTGTGTCAAAATTGCGACGCCTTGAGGCGAATAGAAAGTGCCAAAAATGAGCCCCCTGAGGAAAGTCAGACCACATTAAATTCATGGCAGATCTTTGTTTTGCTGGTGATTCCTCAACTTGTGTTGGTACAAAGTCTGATGAATGACAGCTGTGCGCTTTACTCTGCCCTCTCGCGCATCAGTGGTTGAACCAACAAGAGCCCTAACTGGCATAAATTGAAATGATCCATCTGCACTTCAATGTTTCATTTCTTACAAGACAACGATCACACTGACGCTGTTGTGCTGAGGTTTACACTGTTGTCCTGTTCAATGGAGGACACTAGATGGAGCCGCAACAAGTTGATCAATGGATTGCACTTATGTAGCGCTTTTCTACACATTATATGTGCAAAACTTATACATCACGTGCGTACAGTAAATGTGTACATGTGTATAATACGTGTACAGTGTGTGATACAGCTCATGGGTACAGTACACACGCCTGCCTTTAAATCCAAAACTTTCATCTTTTAACTGTGAAGTGTGAAGCATTGGAAGATTATTATGACAGATAATTAAAAGAAACTACGCCAGAGACTTTTGTTGAACTTGTGTTGCATCAACTTCATACTGCAGTCTTCACATTCAGGTGACTGCTGTACATGTACACATCTACTGTACTCCATGTGTGTGTTGGATGTCAGACTGTAGACCTCTTAAGTTTCACAGAAGGACTGCACACACAATTGTTTTAAAATGTATTTATTGAAAAATTTTTCAGTCTGCTGATGCCTGTGGAACACTAACTTTCCCAGACGGGCAGGGTTAGGGGCAGGACTGTGTGACGCCAACAAAAAAACATACAACTTAACCACATGCAATTATATGTGATATATATGTAATCATTGGTGATTTCTAATTGCAACTTCAAAGGTTTTCTATCCATGATGACTGTGTGGACAAAGGTAGAGCTGGTGCTGAGTTGTGGGGCTAAGGGTTAATGTGTGGGTGTGTCTCAAATTCAGACATACATCAGCCAATACACATAAACACAACCACAGTATAAAACCACTGCTATACCCAGCCAATGACATAATTTGTACTCCACCAATGACATATTGTGAAAGCAGAGATCTCACTCAGAATGAACCCTGACCCCGGGTTAGGGTTAGTCCTGATCCCTGGATTTCCATTTGATCTTCTTTGGCTCCAGCCTCATACAACAGGGTTGGATTCCCCTTCACACAGTAGTAGCTCCTTCTGTAGCTCTACTTTGGGTCGTGTTTATCATGAACCCTCCTCTATTTCTGCGTGTATTTGATTTTATTAGGTTTATTACTCTCTGGTCATACTCCTGAACAATAGTAGGCGGTAATGCTCCCGTCATGCCAGCCACCGTTAAAACACACAGAAGAAGAAGAAGAAGAAGAAGTTTGTGTGGAGGTGGGGGAGGGGCAGCGTTTGGAAACAACACTCTTCTAATGGCAGACCCAGTTGTTGTCCCTGTGTGTGTATTTATATACAGTATATGGGTCATTACACCTCATTTTTATTCCTTCTAATCAATATACACTGGACCATGATGAATCTGTCAAGTTTTTCCCACACAAAGCTGCATTAACAGCCCGTGTCATGTAAAAATGTATACTTTTAATATTAAAATAAGTGCTAGCTGTAGTCCACATTACAACCCACTGGGGTCCCACTGGGACACGTTTTTAGTAATAAGAAGTTTTCTTGTTACAAGTACTTATTGCTTAAATGAGTTTCACATAAAATGTTGCATGTGAAATGGCTTATCACTTGTGAACCTATGATGAATGTATCTTCACTCAATTTTATTTTTATATTTAGTCTTGCTTAGTATGAATAATAATGCCTCTATCACAATGATAAAAGTACCAGTAACAGCTCTTTGTTTACTCCTTACATTTGCCTTACAGGTGCTCCTTTCCCTTGAACACAGAGAAGAGCTGATGTGGGGAGGGTTCATGTAGCCCTCCTGCCGTAAGTTCCCAGTTTTTGTAGTACAAGTGGAAACACTGAAATGAAGTATTTCCAAGTTTCTGCTGTTGAACCTGTGAATTCACTGTTTCTTTATCAAAACAGCCTTTTCATCACATCAAAAGCTCAGAAATGAAGTCTTTCCATGTTTCTAGAGTTGAACCTGTAAAAAGTAGTTTTAATGCACAAAAGTGAGTGTTGGAGTGAATTGTAATAGAACTTTAATGTAAGAAGCATATTTATCTTGCAAATGTGAAGAACATGGACATATTAATAGAAAACTTTAAAAGAAAGTTGTGTTTCTAAGAATAAAAACCTTTGAAATCTATGTACATTTTTGAAGAAATCAAACATCCCCGTTTCTTTTTCAAATCGGCATTTTCGTCCCCTGAAAAGCTCAGAAACGAAGTCTTTCCATGTTTCTGCTGTATAACCTGTAAATCAATGTTTCTTTATCAAAACAGCCTTTTGATCACCCGAAAAGCTCAGAAATGAAGTCTTTCTATGTTCTGGTGTGGAACCTGAAAAAAGTAGTTTTATTGCAGAAAAGTGAGTGTTGGAGTGAATTGTGATAGAACTTGAATGTAAAACACTGTTTCCATGTCAAATCGGCCTTTTCGTCCCCTGAAAAGCTCCGAAATGAAGTGTTTCCATGTTTCTGCGGTATAACCTGTAAATCAATGTTTCTTTATCAAAACAGCCTTTTCATCACCTGAAAAGCTCAGAAATGAAGTCTGTTAAAGTTTCTGCAGTAGAACATAAAAAAGTCATTTTAATTTAGAAAAGACTGTTGGAGTGAATTGTGATAGAACTTTAATGTAAAAAGCATATTTACATTCCAAATATAAAGAACATGGAAATTTTAAAAGGAAACTTTAAGTGGGGCGCTATCGAGCAGTGAAACAAGATGGCCACATAATTCTGTGTCTCCGCTCAACACCGCAATAACTTTACAAACTTTGGACTAATTTCGAAACATGTCTAAGATAACGGCGACTACTGGTAATGCCACCAGGCTTCGTGGCTCGCAAAAATCAAAACCCACCCCGCACTCAGAAGACGCACACGAGGAAGCAACAAGGAGCGTGGCAGACATAGTGTCTGTGCTAACGGAACTACGAGCCTTCCGCTCCGATTTCAAATCAAGACTCGACACTACAATTAACCGTTTGAACGACATCACCAACTCCATCAGTGCTCTGGAACAAAGTATGGTTGAAGTGAGAAATAATGTCGATTCTAACATAAAATGTGTCACTGAAGTTGAAAAGCGCGTGTCTTTGGTGGAGGACTAGCTGGAGGTTGCTAAAGCTGATTTGGCTAGAGCCAGCAAACACATCACTTTTTTGGAGTCGAGGGCTGACGACTTGGAGAACAGAGGACGACGCAAAAACCTTTGTTTGTTTGGAGTAAAAGAAAACACCGAGATGAATCAACCCCTGACGGAGTTTGTCCAACACTTGTTACCAAAATGGCTGGGATTGGACAGTGGTAAAAACTTCACACTCGAAAGTTTACATCGCATACTAGCAAGACCCAAACTTGGCCAAGACAGAGCCTTGATTATCCACTTTTTGATGTTCCAAGATCGAGAGTTTGTCTACAACAGCCCAAAACAACTCAACATCCAACATGACGGCAGAAAGTTGATGTTTGTTCCAGATCTGTCGGCAGGCACCATGTGTCAATTTAACTAATTCAACAACGTACGGGAAAAGTTTGTGGAAAAGGGGCTCTATCGCGGATTCCAGATCCATCCATGTAAGCTGAGAGTCCTACACGAAGGCAAGATCCAGCTGTTTTCGACTCCGAGGGAGGCGGAGGACTTCTACCATTGAATCTCATAAACGATACGGTGATGCTAACTACACCGCCAAAATTATGACTCTTCAAATGTTTCGAGGTTTAGTCTAAAGATGTTTTCATGATATACACGTATACAAATACAGATGTCTCTTTTTTTATTACTTTTATTTTTAGCATTATCATTTATTATTATTATCGTTTCAGTTTCGACTTTGTTTTATTATTTCTCACACTCATCATTACTATGATCATCGATTGTAAGTATTTACTATTAATACTTACTATGTAGTCATCGTTACCCCTTTTTATTTTATTTTAACTACAGAAAGAAATGTGTAAAAAAAAATCTAAGAGACGTCAATTTTTCAAGTTTTTTTTGTTTTGTTTTTGTTTTATTAATTCATCACTATCTAATTTGTCTTGACGGTGTATGAGTGGTGCTACCATTTTTTCCTATTTTTTTTGATGCTTGTATTGTTTAATCACTCCAACATAAGGTGGATTGATACTTGTCCCCACATTATCCTAGTGTTGAGTAAGGGATGGGGAAGTTTTATGTTTTTTGTAAATGTTGGTCAAGTTTTGTTGCTGTTCTGTTCAAACTGCACAAGGTACAATATGTAAACTCAAGCCACTCTGATGAAACAAATGTTGCACACGTATGGAAGGTGATAAAAGTAAGATTATTGATCTAAAAATTATGAGTTGGAACATCAGGGGTCTTAAAAAACTTAATAAAATAAAACAGGTCATGAACAGATTTAAACTACTCAATTCAAAAATAATTTTTATTCAGGAGAGTCACTTGGTAGAGTCAGAAATTAAAAGAATAAGAAACAGATGGCAAGGAACACTTAATTACGCTACATATAATAATTTGACGAGAGGCGTGCTAATTCTTATCCATAGAACTATACCTTTTCAGGTTGATAATATCATCCAAGACCCAGCTGGACGTTATGTGATGGTTCAGGGCAGAATCTTCTCTCTTTCATTGAATCCTGAAACTGTTTATGGGCCAAATGAGGATAATCCCAAATTTTTTGAGGAGTTTTTTCTCAATCTCTCAACTCTGCATGGATCGTTTATTATCGGTGGTGACTTTAACTGCACTCTGCGTTAGATCGCACCACAGGCACTGATCCGAATAAAGTCAAAACAAGGAAGCTTTTAAAACAATACTGTGAGTGATCTAAATTTAACTGAAATATGGAGACATTTAAACCCAGTCAAAAAGCAGTTCTCTTGCTACTCAGGACCCCATAAATCCCGATCGCGTATAGATTATTTCTTTGTCTCTCAAAGTCTTTTGTCAATGGTGAAGGACTGTTGGTATGACAGCACTGTGATAAGTGACCATGCACCAATTACAATGACTATTGAATTGGATAAATTAAGACATTGTCCCTACAGTTGGCGATTTAAATCCATATGGCTACAAAATGAAGAATTTGTTTCCTATATAAAAAATAAAATTGATCTACATTTCGAAGTTAATACTGATGAAATTGGAGCTGCAACCAGATGGGAAGCTTTCAAAGCTTATATCAGAGGTGAAATTATCAGTTTCACAAGCTCCCATTCTAGAAAACAACAAACAGATACTCAATGTAGAGAAAAAAATCTAACTGCTAGAGAATGAGCTAGACAAACAAGACGATCCAATCAAACATAAAGAACTACTCTCTCAAAGAAGCAACTATAACAAACTGTCTACAGAAAAAGCAGCAAAAAGTCTTCTGTGGCTCAAACAAAGCTACTATGATCAAGGGGAAAAAGCTGGTAAATTTTTAGCCTGGCGAATTCGGAAAACACAAACAGAACGAATAATTAATGACATAGAAACGTCTGATGGAAATTACACTAATGACCCCAAAGAAATTAATAACGTATTTAGAGACTTCTATAAAGATTTATATACATCTGAGGCCACCCAAACATCAAGTGAAAGAGAAACACTTCTCGACTCACTTATATTTCCAGTATTATCAGAGGATGCCAAACGAGAACTTGAAGACAAATTAACAATAGAAGAACTATCAACTGCTATTGGGAAAATTAAATCTGGTTGTGCTCCAGGACCTGACGGGTTAACCATGGAATTCTATTAAGTATTTCAAAATAAACTTTTAACCCCATTAATGGAAACGTTTGAAGAATCATATAATAAATGTATCCTCCCACCCTCGTTAAGACTGGCTTGAATCGCCTTAATTCTAAAACCTAATAAACCTCCTACAAAATGCTCCTCGTACAGACTGATGGGTTGTGACATCAAAATACTTTGTAAAGCTCTGGCACTATGACTAGAACAACACATTCCCAATCTGATACAATCTGATCAAAGTGGCGTCGTTAAAAACCGTCAAGGATTTCATAATATTCGAAGAGTTTTAAACTTAATTAATGAAAAGATAGAATGTAAGGATACAGCATTGCTTTCAATGGATGCCTCTCAGGCCTTTGATAGAATTGAATGGCCTTACCTATTCAAGGTTTTACCACGATATGGATTTGGAAATACATTTCTCAAATGGCTACAAATTTTATACACCAATCC
>JAPTHA010000028.1:11377404-11388223 GCA_029814585.1 Gymnapogon annona
CCCACACTAAAACGTTTTTTTGGCTTTTCCCTTCAAGGGTGACCACAGCAAATCTGATTCACATATTTGACTTGGCAGTAGTTTTTACATCAGATGCTCTTCCTGGCAACCCTCTATCAACAATCTGTATTTATCTGGGCGTGGGATGGGCACAATGAGACACTGGCTTGTGCCCCCTTGTGACTACAATCATAGGCAGTAGTGAGAAGGCTTTTGCCCAAGGACACACTCTGGATCCTGTTTATTGCTCCCTGTGCCAAGTGGGAATCAAACCCACGTCCCCCATGTGCCGATCTGGTGCCTTTGCCAATTGAGTTATCCAGCTGCTTATGTTGCAGTTTACACTGGTTTGCTGAAATCAACAGGAATGAAAAGTGACATATATTTGTCCATAAAATATATTATAATATCGTCCTTACTGGATTGGACAGATGACACTGATCCCAGTGCATTGCTAATTAGTTGTTTTAATGGTATTTCTAATCACTACAATGTAGAGGAAATCCACCTGTAAAAAGGGAATCACCAGTTCAACAGCAGGTTGTAGAGGAAATTCAACTCTATTTTTCTTGGCGATCAGACGACCTCCATAAACTATCCTGTTAGCAAAACTGCCCAATGTCTATCAAGGTGTGACACCAGATGACCAACTTCAACTTTTTCTAAATGAGACAAAAATCATCATTACACTGTATTTCAAAGAGAGCACTCAAATTGAGAGGCACTGTAAACCTAGATATATTTATTTATTTACTGTTTCATGAACTTTAAGAAGGTGGCCAAATCCAATTTGCTGTAATAAATTACCCAGATAAAAAAATATTTTGGCTGTGTTTTAGCATACATTTGGCATTTTGGGCTCTCTTTTGGCATTACAAAAGCCTTCTGGCTAAGGGGTGGTTATGGTATTTTTATGGCAAGCCAGAACACTGAGTAAAAGAGCGGGAGATTCTGATTTTATATATGGAAGTGTTTTCTGGGAGAATTACAGCTATAATTGGGAGACCTAAATTGGTTTTTGGATGATCTTTGGCTCTCTTTGGCTTGCCAAATATGGGCCAAAATGATTTTGCTATCTGGGTTGGGTAAATAGCCTGCCAGGGCTAGCAACATAATGAGAAAAATATTATCCATCTTCCCTAATTCACATTTATTAGAAGGATAAACCCTTGAGACTGTACTTATGATGCCTTTAATGTGCAATAAATTGAACTGTATTTAATATTACACAATTGTTTCCTATGATTTCAATATGTTTTCCTTCACTGATTCTAATGAAATATGCCAGTGTGAAGCAGCAATTTATTGTTCTGCTGAGACTTAGCTTTCCCGAAATTGAAAATCATGGCCTTTTAAAAAGTGCTCAATCAATAGCTTAGCCTGTGTCCTATCCCTGACTGTTGAATGACAGTTATTTATCACAGCAGTGATAGATGATGAAGAAATGTGTTCATGATGGAACATTAAACCATTTTCATATTAGCAAGAGAATGGAGGCCCTTCTCAGTGTGATGGGGCGAACGTCTCTTCAGAGGTGAACCATGGCTTTGATCTGAACACAACAAATAGGAGTTTCTGCAGCAGATGCCTAGGCATCTCACACAGGGACCTAACATTTTTAGGACCTCGTGGGACTCGACAAATAAACAACTTTTCCACAATTGCCCTTCTCAGCTGCCTAATAGGAAGGGGTTGTATCTTGTTTTGTTTGGGATATTTTAAGTTGGATCCCCGCCGTGGCCTCCAGGCACCACCTGAGGCTGGCTGTGCATCACTGAGCGCTTCCTTCTGGTTCTATGGACACCGCTAGCATGCAGGAGAAACGCCTGCTCCAGCCTGGCATTTCTTCTGCTTCATCATGGCTGCCCTGACCAGCTGGTGGAGCTGGGTAGCTGCAGGCTGCCTTGGACTCTGCTCAAGTATTTTTTTTTTTTTTTTTTATTGTCTGGCTCCCTGTGCTGGCCGACCCACCAGAGAAGAGCCGTGGGAGACAGAGGACGGCACACTCAAAGGAAGTGTATGTAAAAATTCAAGACCTACCAGTGACTTAAGCCAACAGGATTTTCTACATGGATATTTAAAAAAAACCAAAACAAAACAAACTATCATAACGTTGTAGCATAATGTTCAAGTCCCTTGTCATTTGAATCAGGTTTGACATTTGGCACCTTTATATGGTGAAATTATAGCCTGAATGGCCATAAATAAGTAGCAGAAAAATACAATTTGTAAGTGTAAAAAGCAATTTGTATTTGGATGTAAGATGCTTGTGAAGGCTCTCAGTCGTACAGGAAAAACCCGTCGTAGCAAAGGTTTCTTCTGTCGTCATCTGTACTTGTGGAAAAAGGTAGGACGTTTTGCTTCTATCCCAGAAGCTTCGTCAGCAGGAGGACACCTCTGAAGTCTTGGTGAAGACCTCTGGATGTGTTCTGAGCTAAATTATCAACACAAATGGAAAAATAACGCTAACAAAAGTGCAGTATATGCACACACCAAGGAATCAAACCACTCCTTTGAAATAGATCAGGTTAAAATCTTAGGCACAGAGAAGAGATGGTTTGAGAGAGGAGTTAAGGGGGCTATTTTTTATTAATAAATTCTCTCCATTATATAGGGAAGGAGGTTTAAGATTTAATTTGTCTCCTATTTACAACAATCTCTTGGTCTCCAAAAGATTAACACATGCTAATGAGGCCAATCACAGACACAATGAGACAGAGACTTGGGTCAACAACACCGACAGCCCCACGACGTGTGAACAATTTATAGTTCAGTGTCTTGCTAAAGGACACTTCGACATGTGGACATCTCAGAGCCAGGACTCAAACCGCCGACCCTTCAGTCATTGGACAACACACTCTCCCAACTGAGCCACAGCCGTCCTTAGTCTAATTCGAATTACATCTTGCATGTTTTGTAAAACAAACAAATAAATGCAATCACTTTTCATCTTCACATTCTCTATGCTTCAGTTACACTTAATTAAACTGTGCAATTACATTTTTGTAATCGCAAGGTATAATTTGTAATAATAAGAAACAGATGGAATACAGTAGGGCCTTACCTTCTGGCATGGCCTCTCAATCTGTCAGAGGAGTGCATGCTGCATCAAGTAAAACCTGGTTTGCTGAACAACCATAAAAGTTTTGGAAGTGAAATTTCAAAGATTTGAACATATTCAGTGTCTTTTAAATGTATAATTAGTGATGAGTACAGTGTAAGTGGGTAGTGTACTGAGTTTGTTGACTTTGTCTGAAAATGATGCATCACTTGAGCATGGAGCATTGACCTACCTACTGCAAAATGGCTTAAAAAATTACTTATGTGGTTTTAATGTGATCTAGAGACTTAAAAATCTTAAAATGCAGTAAATTAGCAACACTGATTTTTCTGAAGCTGAATCATAAACTAAAATAGCCAAATTCGTGCCATTTCTATTTTTTTATGCAGTTGAGGCGAGACAGCACATGCGTGGCAAATTCAGTGATTTTTAAACATTTTTTTCTATTGACAGGATGAGGGGGGTGTGGACTACCAGGGCTGCGTCACACCACCAGATGACCTGGGATGAACTCCACCAGCTGCGGCACATCATTATCAACGGGGCTTTAAAGGAAGACCTGAGTTGCTGTAAGCTTCGTTGGGACGTTGCTTCACCTTCGTTGTGGTAACCAACACTACTCCTGGAGAGGACCAAGTCGTCTAGTATCTTCGTGTGCTTTCAGAGACTTTGTAAGTAATTTTGTTTTTTGATCTTATGTTCCAGTGCCATCCCGCAGACGCCCACACAGCCACCCCCCACATGCATCTTGGAATACCTCTCGTTTGTTTTGTGGACTTCCCATGTCTAAAAGGACAACGGATGTAATCTATTTTTGTTAGACTTCGTTACTGGAGAGAGAGACTCATTTTTGTGATTTCTATTGAGGAAGACACTCTGAACACTTTTTATTTTATTTATTTCTCATTGGGTTCTGATCGCTTTCATCGTTTCTTTTGTGTCTGAGTTTAGTTTAATAAGATAATCTTGTGTGAAAAAAAAAAAAAATTTTAATTGCACTTCCTGGTGTTTGGATCCTACCTCTGACGTACTGACACGTGACAAGGGGCCTCTCACTCACACCCGGTTCAGACTGTTAGGTTCAGACTCTAATAACAAACACGTGGTCCAGGGATGTTAGGAAAAAAAAAAATTGAAAGGACAAACAATGAGCCCTCTGACACTGAAATCATGAATCTGTAAATCTTGTACAGTAAGTGATGTACAAACATATCTACTGTTATAAAGGGTTAATAAGAGGTAATTGGAAATTTCCCCGAGTGGGACTAATAAAGGGATCTAATCTAATTCTGATAATGGATTGTACCTCTGTCTCTGCAGGTGGTCACGTGGTCTTTGGCCTGATGCTCTAGCACTCTAAATACACTTTTTTTGTCCATATATTTTACTGTATTTTCAGTGTGGGTGTGAAAGATTGAACCATAGATGAGAACCAGTGTGAAATCACTGACTGTAGCCCTTTGTGTGCAGAGTAATACTGTCCGGCCTCATCTGTGGCAGGTGCTTTGGCATGGAAGTGTGAGAAACTAATCATAGACGCTGACCTTTTCCAGTCCCATCACGCTGCGCTTGGATAATCTCCATGCAGGCTGTCATCAGTATGCACAGATCGGACAAACCTGCCAAAGGTCCACAAGTCTTGTTTAGTTGGTGCATGTTTCCAATCGCTGTGTAGGTTTCCCCCACACACCTCCTCAGTGTGTGAAGTCAAGCAGAGTCGGTGCCTGGTTTTTCATATGCACATACTCAATACACACTACTGCGCGTGTGTTAATCATTTAGCTATGGCAGTTAATTTGCTTGGCTGATCACACCAAACACAACCTACACTCTAATTATGTGAAGTCGATGTATGTTTTTATGCCTACTTATATCTTCTCACTATTTCTCTGTTTGCCACCTTATGGGGTCATAAATACACAGTTCACCTCCCTGGCAAGACAAAATGCAGCTCCTAATATTTTATAGGAGTGTATTTTGCAGCAGTACAATTGTCAAATCCCTGCTTTTTTTTTTTTTACTACTGATATACAGTATGTTACAGAATGTAACATTTAAATAATATATATGTGACTGGACCATATATCTATGAATGTGCACCATTAAATACAGACCTGGCAGTTAACCAGGTCTTGGATCCAAAACCTGGTTAACTACCTATTGAAGTGACTGAATACTGAAACATAAATCAGTAGTTGTAAAGTATTATACAGCATAATGAAGAAACATTTTTTAAAAGTTGATTAACCTTAGTGTCCACTGTGAGGACCTTTGTAGTTCATGATATTTTTAATTCCCTATTTACTAACTTGCTTTAATAACATATTACTAACATAGGTATGTACATGACTATCTTAATTTTTCATAGGAATAGTGCAGGGGTCTGTTCCAGAAAGCAGGGTTTGTTCAAAACCCGGGGTGTTAACCCTGAGTTGAGGGAAACTCTGAGTTTTCCGTTCCAGAAAGCAAGTTAAGTTTGGGGGTCTGAACTTAACTGGGTCCACTTCCATGGTAACTTACTCTACGGAGCTAACCTGCTCATGACCAGGTTTTATTGACATAAACCCTGAGTCTGTCCTGACCCCGCCCACTCAAACACAGTTCGAAGTGGAATCTCTGACACAAGGGAACCTGGAAGATGAAGAAACTCATTAAATACAATATTCATTAAATATGTTCATCAGGAGAGGATTTACAGATGACGAAGATGTGCATTATCGTTTCCTGATATTTGTCTGTATTTATTAGCAGAATGAGCATGACTTCTTCCTGCTCCATTTCAGACACAAAGTCACTTAAAGACACTCAAACACATGCATGTGTGACTGTTATTGTCGTTAATGTCTTTAATATTTTACCGTGTTCTGTTTAAATGTGTGATTTCATCTTGTCATTTTTCCACCTTACTTTATCCCCACTAACATGTGAAATAGTTGATCATTTCAATCTTACACTCTAAATTATATTTAAAATAATGTTAAAGACATTCTGCTTAAAACTCTGATTCAGATCAGTGATTATATTAATTTAATTATTCTTCATAATGTGTGTTGATGGGACATACTTCTGTTACTGCTCCTGTACATATGAAGAGTACTGTGTTCATAGGACGTCCATCCACAGCATCAATATCCACATATCAACGCTAATATGTTGAATCTGAAAAGGACAGTAAACATCACAATAAACATGAGTTAATTCCATTTTCTGAGCTAATTTATGATCACAGTATTATAAATGTATAAATGTAATACATGCATGCAATGCATAAATATAAAAACCAAGTGCCTTGTGTATATAACCCAAACCCACATATATCCAGTGTCTCTGGGTATGTCTCCACAACTACTCACAAAAAGTTAGGGATATTCAGCTTTTGGGTGAAATTTCACGATGAGCCTAAAATGCATTCAAACCTCTAGCGGTGAACTTATTGGGAACTTCTCTAAGCTTTTGAATGCACATGTCCAACTGTTGAATATTTCAGTAATTTTACACAAGTTGCTGTTCTCTAACAAGGAGCTTAACGGCAAAAATCACAGCAGGTGTGTTATCCTTGAATTGACCAATAAATGTCCTGGTTCAATTAGAGCTGGTTTTTAAACAGTCATCCTCATCATGCTGTTCACATTTTGACATCATGAGACCAAGACGACACCCAACAATGGATCAACAGTCCCTTGCCATTGTGATGCTTCAAACAGGACTTCCCGCAAATTAAATCTGATGTCTCTTGATATCTCTGTTGAAGAGATATCGAGAATCGGAAGAGTCGCAGAAAGGCGTAGAAGTGGACATCCTTTGGCCACATCCCGTACTGATGACCGCTTGTGACGGAGCGCCAGTAGCCCGCTTTCTACAGTCCCATGCACACTTTTCCCTCCTGTGTGCGCGCCCCCTCCCCTTCGTCACTCCTGTCCCCGGGAGTGCGGCCGCGCACACTTAATGTGGAGCGGGCTCTCTCTGCGCATCTCCTGCCCTCATAACTATTTTGCCCCCTCAATACTCTGCTTCTGGTGGCTCCGAAGGTGCAAACACTGCATTCATACGATGTCTCCCCTGTTGTGGCCAAACCGGGGCACTTCTGGGAAAAGCGCGCCTGGGACTGTAGAAACAGGCCTACTGACGCTCCGTCACACCGCTACATTGTGAACACTGCCCTGAGAAACCGGATGATGAATGCCACTCAACTCCAGCCACATGGTGAGAAGCACCCAAGTGTCACGTCAGACCATTCAAAACTGTTTACATCACCGTGGTGTGCGCGATAGACAACCTGCACGGGTACCTGACCACACCACCAGGCACAGGCATCATTGTCTTGCATGTGCCAGGGAGCATTTACGCTGGACAAGCAACCAGTGGGCCTAAGTGCTGTTCTCTGATGAATGTTGATTCACACTGAGCAGAAATGATGGCCTGCAATGATGTTGGAGACATGAGGGAGAGGGCTATGCATCAGCCACTGTTGTCACCAGGCGAACTTTTGGTGGTGGCGGTGTTACAGTGTGGTCAAGGGTGTCCAGTTGGTACAGAACTGCCCTACACTTTGTGAATGATACCATGACAAGCCCATACTACCTGAGTAACATTAATCCAGTGATTGTGCCCCTACATGAACAACACAGGCCAACACAAGCCATTTCATCTTCATGGACGACGATGCTCCTGCTCATCGAGGTTTCATCATCAGGGAACAACTGTTGGAGACCGTGTAGAGGCTCGAAACTCTGCACCCCAGAACCTCAATGACCTGAGGGCTGCCCTTGAAGAAGAGTGGGATGCCATGCCTCAGCAGACAATAGGTTGCCTTGTGAACAGCATGAGACGTCGTTGTCAAGCTGTAATTGATGCTCAAGGGCACATGACCAGATATTGAGACATTTACAGTTTTTGTTATGGTGTAACTACAATTGTTACCTTTTGTTTCAATAATTTTGAGATGAGGAAATCACCTGTGCATCCTTCTACTTGAATGTCTTATTTTCATGATATGCTATCACTGTAGCATGAACTTATTGCATTTTCCATAAATTTCACCTGAAAGACAAATATCCTTAACTTTTTCTGAGTAGTTGTATATCCAGTGGAGGCTAAACATATTCACCTGTAGCAACTGAACGTTTTTTACTTTCTGATATTATCACTCATATGTATCCACTTCATTTGAAGGAAACAGAGATACTCATGTCAGCCTACAGATGAAGGACCCTGAAGATGAGCATTATACAAACCTTCAGATGAAGGACCCTGAGGATGACCATCTATTGAATCTGTGGATGCCAGGATGGAAGGGCATCAGATTTAATTTGCGGGAATTCCTTTTCAGATGAAGCCACTGTCACAATCATCACCAGTCAAATAAAGACAAACAATTCTGTCATTCATTATGTTCATCATCATCGTTTATTCAGTTTGTTCCGATAGCCCCCCTCCACTCAGCCCTGTCGGCTGTCATCGCCACATTTAACCCCAGAGACTCCATGTCCATATCCACCACCTGTCTCCATCTTCTTCGAGGCCTACCCAGTGGTCTTCTTCCAGGTGCTTTTACACTATCCACCACTCTCAGGAGAGTAGCATCTTCGGCCCCACTCACATGGCCAAACCATTGCAACCTTCTCCATTTAATCATCTTGTTTATCATCTCGAGCCCACATCTTTCCGCCACCTTCTTATTCAATACCCAGTCCTCCCACCTCACTGGGCCATATATATAAGCATCTTCATATAATTCCTGATGATGTTCATCTCTGTTCATTACTGCCCATGTCTATAGCATCAATGACTGCACACAAGCCTCATATATTGCCGCCCTCACTTTCAGTGGGACGAGCTGCCTCACTAGCAGGCTGGCAATTATACTCCACTTCCCCCACGAAGTTCCTACTCTAGCTCGTACCGCTCTCTCAGTCCCTTTGTCTGAGTCCAGCATGGCACCCATTTTTTTTGGTTTTTTACAGCAGCTCTAACTCCAACTCTTTTTTTTCTTATTGTAAGTTTTTCTGCATCAACTCTTGTGGTCATGTTAAATTGGACTATTGTACGGCATGGACATGTGTAACTTTTTAAGTTTTTATGAGGGTAGGAGCCGGTTCTCTCCCCCTTGAACTGCTACCTTATCGTGGTGGGGGACTTTGAGTATCCGGATGATCCCAGGAGCTATGTTGTCGGGGGGCTTCATGCCCCCCAGTAGGGTCACCCAAGGCAAACAGGTTCTGGGTGACGTGTCAGACAAAAGGCAGTTCAGAAGCCTCTATGGAAAACATTAAAAGGGGAAGAGCGATGTCGAGCCAGGTCTGGGGTTGGGGCTCCAAAGCGAGCGCCTGGTGGTCGGGTCTCTGCCCACGGGGCCCGGTCGGGCCCAGCCCGAAGGGCGACGCGGGCCCCTCTTCCTCCTCCTGTGAGCCCACCACCCACAGAGGCTACTGTAGGGGCCAGGTGCATTGTGGATTGGGCGGTAGTCGACGGCAGGAGCCTCGGCAGCCCAATCCCCGGACACGGACTCTGGTTTTCGGAACATGGAATGTCACTTCGCTGGGGGGGAAGGAGCCTGAGCTTGTGCGGGAGGTTGAGAGGTACCGGTTAGATATAGTCGTGCTCACCCCCATGCACAGCTTGGGCTCTGGAATCCAGCTCCTTGAGAGGGGCTGGACTCTCCACTACTCTGGCGTTTCCCATGGTGCGAGGCGGCGGGCGGCTGTGGGCCTACTTATTGCCCCACAGCTCAGTCGCCAGGTGTTGGAGTTTACCCCGGTGAACGAGGTGGGCCTTCGGGTGGGGGACAGGGCTCTGTCCATTGTGGCGGCCTATGGGCCTAACAGTGGTGCAGAGTACCAAGCCTTCTTGGAGTCCCTAGGAGGGACGCTGGACCGCGCCCCGACTGGGGACTCCATTGTTCTGCTGGGGGACTTCAATGCCCACGTGGGCGACGACAGTGAGACCTGGAGGGGGGTAATCGGGAGGAATGGCCTCCCCGACCTGAACCCGAGTGGTGTTTCGTTATTGGACTTCTGTGCTAGTCGCGGTTTGTCCATAACGAACACCATGTTCGAGCACAGGGGTGTCCACAAGTGCACATGGCACCAGGACACCCTAGGCCAGAGGTCGATTATCGACTTTGTAGTTGTTTCAGCTGATCCCCGGCCGCGTGTCTTGGACACTCGGGTGAAGAGAGGGGCTGAGCTGTCCACGGATCACTACCTGGTGGAGAGTTGGATGCGCTGGCCGGGGAGGAAGCCGGAAAGACCCAGCAGGCCCAAACGTATTGTGAGGGTCTGTTGGAAACGACTGGCTGAATCCAAGGTCCGTGCAGCCTTTAACTCCCACATCCGGGAGAGCTTCTCACAGATCCCTGGGGAGGCTGGAGACATTGAGTCCGAATGGAACACGAAGCTGCTGCTCGGAGCTGTGGCCACAGGGTCTGGTGCCTGTCGCGGCGGCAATCCCCGAACCCGGTGGTGGCAGCCGGAAGTAAGGGTTGCTGTCAGGCTGAAGGAGTCCTATCGGGAATTATTTTCCCATAGGACTCCCGAGGCAGTTGACAGGTACCGGCAGGCGAGGCGTGCTGCAGCCCAGGCGGTAGCCGAAGCAAAAACTCGGTCCTGGGAGGAGTTCAAGAGGAAATGGAAAAGGACTACCGGTCGGCCCCGAAGAAATTCTGGCAAGCCGTCCGGCGCCACAGGAGGGGGAAGCAGTGCTCCACCAACACCATTTATGGTGGGGGTGGGGATCTGCTGACCTCAACTGGGGATGTCG
>JAPTHA010000028.1:11388323-11398575 GCA_029814585.1 Gymnapogon annona
TATATATGCAGTATATAAAGACTTTACACAGTGGTCTGACTACATGATCTATTCAAGATGTTGACCAAAAATAAATGCAGCTGCAGACAGAATTAAATGCATTTACTGTGACATTACATAAGCAGTGTGTCTCATTATTTGAGCTAAAGGTAGGCTGATGAAATACTATATCTGGATTCCTTTTACTGTGTTGCTTGTAAACTGATTACACTGTGTAAGAGCGTAAATGCTGAAATTGTCATTGAACACACAGAGAGAATGGAATCGATTATTGATGCCACATAACTGTGCAGTTAAAGACATGAATATATCAATCCAGAAAATTAAATTTAATCTTCAGTCATAGCCATAGTTGTACTGATGGCCTACTTTCATCACTGTATGCATATGTAAAAACATAAATTCAGAAAGACACTCCATTAAAACAGCGCTAGATATGTGAACAGATGCTCGCTTTCTCCAGCATGTCCACTGACAAGAACCATCACCTGTCAGAACTATTTATCTCACTGCCTTTCAGCAATGTGTTTTTGTTGTGTTTTAATTAAAAATGACTTCTTGCACAAATTTTTACACATGGCCATGATCTGGTTTCAGTTTGGTTGTCAGCCACCTCAGCTAAATATGGAGAACCATTAGAAGCTGCACCTCGGTCTGACTGACACACTCATTTGCATCGGCCAACATGTCACATTTCAGCCACTGCAAGATGTTTGCACCAGTGAAAATCTAATCCAGCACATCGACTCTATTTATGTGGCTGCGTTGACACTCACAACAGAATATCCCTCTGTGTTCCTGTCTGCATTTGAATTGTTTGAGTAAAATCCACCTTTGAACAGCGTCAACATGCTGATAATGTTCTTGTGTCTACTAATTGTGTTTTGGGGATCAGCAGTAAATCAATAAATGATGTGTTATGTTGTCATGGTAAAGCTGTGAAGATGAGGTTGACTCTGTAGTAATGGGAGGTGACCAGGCAAATCTATTAAGCTGACTTTGACGCCGTGGCAGAAAGCAGATTGATGACTCAGCTCAGTCTGTCACACGTTCATATTGCCCTGTTTTTATTTATTTATTTAATATGTTGGTGCAGCCTTTGCCTTTAGTGTCTCAACACAACATTAACATTAAGAGGACTTTAGACAAGTACAATGTGGGACTTAAACACACATAATTAATCAAATAGCAATCATCAGCCTGTGTAATTACATAGGACAAAAGGCTTCAAAGGATCCCGTGCACTCTAAAAAGGAAATGGTGAAAGAAAATAAACACATTCTATGGCAATTGAATGCAAAATTCTTGGATGCAACCAATACTTTGCCCTTAAAGAGCTAGAAATATTTCAGTGATGTATTCCAAATTTCTCAAAAATCAACATTCCCTAAGTAATTTATTACATTTCTTAGAAATGTTTACTACTGAGTCTTTGAAGGTTCTAAGTGGGTCATATCTGATTACAATGGAAATGCAACCCCTTTCAGTGAAAGTATTTATGTCAAAATATAATAAAACTTTTGGGCTGCTCAGTTTTCAACTTTTGCCCATACATACATAATCAAATCTAGGCATTTTATTAAACGCAACCCATTAGTTAAAAACAAAATGCCCATAGCTCTGCGCACACATGACCTCTTTTGAGTGGGTCTCTGTATTACCAGACTGTAAATGCTATTCAAAGACCTGGGTTGCATGAACACTGCATGAACATTTATGCTTTTTATATATTTTCAAACTAAACTGTGTCTTATCTGGGACTGAAGTGTAAGGAACAACAAAAGACAGCACTTTCCACAAATCATAGGAAGAAAGAGAACGATTACCTGGGACATCACTGAACAACTTGGTGGTGCCACGTTCTTTTAAATCTGCAGCAAGTTGGATCACAATGAGGATTAAATGTGATCAGAAGCTAGAAATCGTCAGTTTTGCTGCGCTTGTCCACATTTTGTGGAGTCTTACGTGCAAACAAGCGTCTAGACAGTTTTACAATGACAGTTCATTTGGAAGTGTGCTTTCTATGTTTTTTATGCTGTTTTTAGTGAATTCATTTCAACTTCAGCATAAATATTTCACACTTCATAATCAGAGTGTCATGAGATAAAAACTCATTCCCAATGAGAAGGTTTTTATGAGTTTTGTTTGTGCTCTTAGTGTAGCCGTGATAATAGTTTTTGTAACACTTATATCAAAGGACACTGACATTGAAAACCCATGAAGCACAGCATGAGGCAGGCCTGATTCTGCATTGAAGAACGACTTTAAAATATTGCTTTTTCAGCCAAACAGTCTACACCACAGGCAAATAGAGGGATAGTGTTACTTCTCAGTTACAGGAAAGTACCGCTAAGTGTGTGAGATGTTTGAGTGGCCCTGCAGCACTCACAGTGTATAGGTGAGTTTAACTGGGGGAGTTTAGCAGGGCAACCTGCCACCGATCAGCACACCTTTTTACTGCATGTTGTTGTTTTCTTTTTTTTTGTCATTCTCTACTGCTCTTACTGGTTGCCAGGGAACAGTATCAGATGAACACTGGGTCTTATCTTGTCACACTCCTAATTTCCTGTGGACCAGCTCTCCCCTGTGGCTGCTGTTCCCGTGACGATGGAGATGAGGAAGATGAGGTGGAGAAGGAGAGCTTGCATTGATGCGGATCTTGCTCAGGCAACAGAGCAAGCAAATGGGGTGGAGAGGCCTGTAATCACTGGGTAAAGAAATGCTGAACATATGGAGCCCTACATTACCAGGGACAACACCTTCTCAACAAACACATCTCGCATTTCATATGGAGATGTAAGCAGCACAAGTTGCACTCATCAGTGCCACTAACGCAGTGGGTGTTTTGTTATTGTCAGGGATTTTGCAAGGGGTGGGCGAGGGTCATTTCATTTTGTCTTACTGGAGTTGCATGGTGAATACTATTTACAACCTAGTCTGAAATAGATAGCTTGAGCAATTTTAAATCTAGCCAAAGATGAATAGATACCAGAGGCTGTTTTCAGAGGAGACCAAGGCTGGAATGAGTGACGAGTTTAGTGATAAAAGCAGATTAATGATGTGCCCCTGGATCAGCAGCAGGGAGTCCAATACTAAAATCCATCTGCTTCAGCTGGATTCTCTCCCACTTTGTGAATATGTGTGTTAGGTTGGGATGTCAAGTAGAGTTTGTGTTTCCTGTCTTGTCTTGTTACTTCCTGTTTGGTTCAGTGTTCATCTCCTCTTGTTTCAGATAGCTTCACTCCCAGATTCCGCCCCACCTGTGTCTCGTGTCTAATCAGCCCTGATGTTCTTCACCTGGTGCTATCCTTGTGTTTAAAAATCTGTGTGTTTCCGAGTCCGACCCTGTATTCTGTTCAGTCTTGTCCTGCCTCCTTTAAAGAGTATTCATTCATTCATCTTCCAAACCCGCTTCATCCTTTGCAGGGTTGGGGGGTCACTGGAGCCTATCCCCTTGGTTTGTAAGTATTTATAGTCATTTGAGTGGTACTTTGAGTTCTAGTTTGTTGATCCAAATACATTTTGTAATTTTGAAGATTGTGATCTTTTGCCACCTAGTGTGATTTTCTTTAGAAGTTTTGATTTTCCTGTTGTAGTTTTTTTTTTTTTTGTTAAAGGTTATTCACGTGTTTTTGAATGTTACTTTTTGTTAATACTGAATTTATTGAGAATTCAACCTTCTGTGTATGTTCTCTGAGAACCGAAAAATAAATATTTTATTTTGCTAAACCTGCTTTTGTCTGCGTCCATCGCCAGAATAGATATAACAGTGTGAATGTATCAGACATCATAGGGTTAAACTGAAACACAGTGCTTTTTGATGTAAAATGTAATTGGACATCTTCCAGTAAGAAATTCCTGCACTTTCTATAAATCCACAGTCGTCCATGTTGCACATCTTTCAACGACAAATTGTGTCAAGGCAACCATGTATGTCTCCATGGTGTGCTGTTTTTTTTTTACGCTTATTCCAATCAGTGCCATACAAGATCACTTGTAGATATATGTGGAGCAAATTAAATGGGTGGAAATGAAAAATGTGAGATTAAAGGCTGATGGATTGTACTCGTGAACATGTGTAAGCAACATTGCTCACAGTGAGTGCATTTGTATGCAGGGTCTATTCCCCTGAAATGTCTGAGTATAATTTAAGCTTTTTTTTTTTTTTTTTTATCTGAAAGTCACCTCAGCTTGATTATAGAGGCTCTAAATCACATCTTCAACACTTGGATTGCAAATGTACCGGAAATAAGACATACTTAAAAACCCAAGGAGATGTGAGAGAGTGGTGTTGGTCTTATCAGCTCAGGTTTTTTATGGTTTTGTTTTTTCTTTGATCATCAAAACCTGTGCGGTGCACTGCTCAGTAATTGTTCTCAGAGCGATCAGATGTCAGGCCTGGAGATGTATGGTCCTGCTGTCGGTGAGCTCTTGCCTGATTAAGATCTGTTACAGCACACAACACGGCAATTCAATTAGTCCGGCCTTATTCCCATGTCAACCAGTTAACTTGTACATGAAAGCAGACACGCCTGTGTACAGCCAACATTTTAATATGACCAGTCAATATCTGTTAACAATGAATAATTTCTGTTTTTAATTTACACCGTGAACCCTGAGATTGAACCTCTATTGGAAAAGGACCTTGTTTTTCACTGCGAAGAGGTGCCTTTACCTATAAATGCACATGTGTTTGCAGAAGCAGTAAAACGTCCTTCAGGCCAAATGTAAATGCTCATCAGTGTTACAGGGTTTTCTGTGCAAGTGTGTTTTCTGTCCTGCAACAAGCTAAAGGAAAGGCACAAATACTTGTCAATCCACAGTTCACATCTCTTTGCTATTTTTCATCAGTGTTTGTGCACGTATCACTATTTTCTCTCCCATCTGCAATACAGCATTGATGAGCAAGAATCACTTCTAGAGTGTTTTTGCTCACAGTTATGTATCCCCCCTCCCCCCCTTTTTTAATTAGTGTTTGGTTTATTAAAAAGAAGTTGGCAGGAAATGTATCCATTGTTGAAATACACATACAAAAAATTTGAAATAAGTATCATCAGTGTTTAATGTGGCCTCCATTTGGATTCAGTAAAACTTCAGTTGTCCAGAGGTCTACCAAATTGATCTTGTGTTATATTATGTGGTCTTTTAAGCTCTCCCATATACCATATTTTCTGAAATGCATTTTTGGTTTTTATATTGTTTATGCATTCGCTGTATATTCCAGTTATACTTCTATCTCTTTTACACAGACTGATATGATAAGTGAGGTTAGGCTTGTCATATTTTTGATACCATACCATATAGTTTCAATACCATTTATGGATTTTATGTTAAAAGTGAAGACACACTGTTGTGTATTGACATTTTAAGTTGTGTCCCTCTGCTGACTTCGTCACGCCCCTTTCTGTTGTTATGCTGATTCCTGGGTTCATTCAATACAGAGTATGTACCACTTCGTGGTTGTCCTTTATTATTAAAAAGAGTAGGCTCCTTAAATGAGCCAATATCTAACAAACTGGAGACGAGGACGTTTCGTTCCTACGTTGTGTTCCTTCCAACGGAATATCTGCTTTGAAGATTTTTTTTTTCTCTCCCTTGCGGACGTTTCATGCTAACTTTTGGCTACTTGTGGACTGCTAGTCTGCGTTCTGGTGGACAACGGATAATTGCGCAGCGGTGCAGACAAGAAAGGGGAGGAAAAATAAGAAGACCAACAACTATAAACGAGAGAGAGAGGGACACAGACGGTGCTGACTGAAAGTGAAAGTAAGACGGCAAAAGCGCTGAATAAGGATAACTGTTGAAAATGGCAGCACTGTTTGGAAATATTGGACCGTTTGATGAAGCCACAGAGCAGTGGAGCGCATACACAGAGGTTTGATTACTTTGCACTCGCCAACAAGATTCATGATGATGGAAAAGTGCCAACATTTTTAAGTGTTATGGGAGGAAAGACATTTAACCTATTACGCAGTTTAGTGCAACCAGACAAACCTGGAACAAGGTCATAGGAGATCACTATTCCCCCAAACCACTCATTATTGATGAACGGTTTAGATTCCGTAAAAGGAATCAGGAAGAGGGCGAATCTGTGGCGCAATTTGTAGCTGTTTCTGAACACTGAGTTTGGAGTGGCCCTAAGTGACACTATTAGAGACAGACTGGTGTGTGGTCTAAGCAGTGAGTCCATTCAAAAACGGCTACTTTCTGAAGCCAATTTGACGCTTAAAAAGGCGATAGAGATAAGCACCTCCATGGAAATGGCTGCACGTGAAGCACAGCATTTAAGTGCCTCAACCCAAGTACATAGGTTGTCTTCTGAACCCAAGAACAAAACAGCAGCTGACAGGCCTTGCTACCGCTGCGGGAAAACTGGGCATGAAGCACAAGAATGTTGGTGCCGGGACTTAGACTGTAGACACTGTGGCAAGAAAGGCCATATTGAACGTGTCTGTAGAAATAAAAACAGAACTGACAAACAGCAAGTTGAGGTGAAGAAAGGTGGTTTCCGAAGAAATAAAAAACATATTAATAAGTTGGAGCATGACCAACATGAGTCCAGTGACAATGAGTCTGATGATGAGACCGTGTGTGTTCTGTCAGTCAGGGACAGTGATGATGGTTACTGGGTTACACCACTGTTGGAGAACAATCCTGTACGGATGCAAATAGACACAAGTTCCCGTCTGTCCATGGTGTCTGAGACAGTTTACAAAGAGAAGCTACAACACCTTGCTGTTCAAGTAACAAAATTAAAGTTACGAACCTATACTCGGGAGGCTGTTCCAGTGTTAGGTTTCGTGAATGTTGTGGTGGAATACAACAATCAGAAAATGACTTTACCCCTATACATCATTCAACGAAATCGTCCAGCTCTATTTGGCCGCAGATGGCTAGAAGAGCTCAAGCTAAACTGGAAAGAGGTTTTCCTTGTGGATGATGCAACCACGGGTTCCCTACAGGAGGTCTTGGAGAAACACTCCAAAGTTTTTGATGGTGAACTTGGCAGCATGAAAGACATAATGGTTAAACTGACATTAAAACCAGGAACCACCCCAAAGTGTTTAAAGGCTAGGCCTGTTCCCTATGCCATCAAACCAAAGGGTAGAGGCTGAATTGGACCGGCTGGTTAAGAGTGGAGTACTGGAACAAGTGGGAACAAGTGAGTGGGCCACACCAATTGTTCCAGTAATGAAAAAGGATGGGTCTCTAAGACTCTGTGGTGATTTTAAGGTCACTGTGAACCCAGTACTAACTGCTGAACAATATCCATTACCCCTCATTGATGACATTTTCTCAGGTCTGGCTGGTGGACAAAAGTTTAGCAAGATAGACTTATGCCAGGCTTATCTCCAGATGCATGTTGTCCCTGAATCTCAGGAACTGCTGACTATAGTGACACATAAGGGCCTGTACAGGTACCAGAGGCTTCCTTTTGGAATTACTTCCGCTCCAGCCCTTTTTCAAAGAACCATGGATTCTAAATTCTAAGTGGTCTTCCTGGGGTCCAGTGCTACTTGGATGATCTTCTGATCACAGGATCCGATGAAAAGTCACACTTACATAACCTGGAAGCAACATTACAGACTGGAAGATTATGGTCTGAGAGTTCGACAAGACAAATGTGAATTTTTCAAATCCTCAGTTGAGTACTTGGGCCATGTTATTGACAGTGCAGGACTGCATAAGGTGCCGTCCAAAGTAAAGGCTATTGTTGAAGCACCATCCCCAAATAATGTGACGCAACTGAGATCTTTTCTAGGTCTTCTGACATACTAAGGGAGGTTCGTGCCTAACCTTGCTAATAAGCTGAAGCCCCTACATGAGCTGCTTAACAACACCAAGACATGGCAGTGGACCAACAGATGCAAGACAGCTTTCAGGGAAGCTAAGATAGCTATGTTTAACTGTGATGCCCTCATGCATTTTGATCCCACACTACCCATTCAGCTGGCATGTGATGCTTCGCCCTATGGCGTTGGTGCTGTGGTGTCACATATATTACCTTCAGGGGAAGAGAAGCCTATCGCTTTTGCATCACGGACGTTGAGCCAAGCAGAAGGCCGATATTCACAAATTGAACGGGAAGCGCTGGCTATAGTTTTTGGGGTGAAGAGATTCCATCAGTATCTCTTCGGCAGAAAATTCACACTACTGACAGACCACCGACCACTCACCTCTATTTTTGGTCCCCATACTAGAATCCCCTCCCTCATGGCCAGTCGCATGCAGCGCTGGGCCCTGTTATTGTCTGCTCACCAGTATGACATTAAATACCGGAAGGCGGACCTGCATGGAAATGCAGACGGTTTATCTAGGCTTCTACTGCTTCTTCTGTGCCACACACACAAGGTCAAAACCGACAGATCTTTTACTTCAAGGATGTGATGGCAGCCCCGGTAACCTCAGTTCATGTGAAGAAACACACTTGGGAAGACCCTATTCTGTCAGAGGTGGTTGATATTATCACCCGGGGAAGGAGGGGTGTCATGACTGAGAATCTGAAGCCTTACCTGGCGAGGAGAAATGAGCTGTCAGTTCAGTCCGGATGCCTCCTGTGGGGCTATCGCGTCATCGTTCCGCCGCCACTAAGAGAGAATGTGCTTGACGAGCTCCATTCTGGGCATTGTGGGATGGTGAGAATGAAAGAGATCGCGCGCAGCTATTTCTGGTGGCCAGGCCTGGATGCAGCCATAGAGAAAAAGGCAAAATCATGCACTGACTGTCAGAAACTCAGAAATCGTCCACAGTTGGCTCCATTACACCCATGGGAATGGCCTGAAGAACCTTGGCAAAGAGTCCATATCGACTTTGCTGGACCAGTAGAGGGTCGTATGTTCTTAGTGGTGGTTGATGCCCATAGCAAACGGCCGGCGGCTATCATAATGCAGGAAACCTCCACAGAGAGAACCATTGAAGAACTACGATTGATTTTCAGTCATTTTGCATTACCGCAACAACTTGTGAGTGATAACGGCCCACAACTGGTGTCTAAAGAGTTTAAGGCATTCATGGAAGAGAATGGCATCCATCACATTACATCTGCACCGTATCACCCAGCTACCAATGGGCTTGCTGAAAGATTTATCCAGACTATGAAGCACGCCCTCAAGTCTGGACAAGACAGGCGATCACTAAACCAGCGTCTCAGTGCTTTCCTGTTGTCCTATCGGAACACACCGCATACTGCCACAAAGGTGTCTCCTGCCTCAGCTCTAGTCAACAGACAGCTCCGTACTCGTCTTGACCTTCTGAGACCTCCAAGGACAAAAGAGGTTGTTCATCTTCAGCAGAGAGCTCAAGTAGACAGGAGAGCAAAAGCACGGTTGCGAACCTTCACTCCCAGGGACCAGGTTCTTGCACGGAACTATGCCAGGGGAGGAAAGTGGAAACCAGTGACAGTTTTGGCAAGAACAGGTCCTGTGTCATACACCGTTGAAACAAGTGACCATCTCATGTGAAGGAGACACATTGATCAACTGTTTCATTCGTCTTATTCCAGTGATGACCAAAAATCATCAGCATCTTCGGTTCCTGATCTTGAGGTCTATCCAGATCAACATATTGAAGAACCTTCCATGCCACCTGTAGATGGGGATGCTTCCCCACTGACAGCTGGCCCTGCACAGGTTATGTCACCACAACCTGGTGACGATGCATGCGACATAACCACGGGTCGTACACACCCCCAAAGAGACAGGCGCCCTCCAGATAGACTGTCATACTAGTTTAGAGGCTGACCCACGACGATGGGGCACAATAATCCCCAGGGTCCAGTCTGGGAAATGAGGTAGTCTACCCTCTTTCCCTAGCTAAGGAGAATATTAGTGTTATATTGTTACTTGTCAGTTAAGGGGATGTTGAGAAACTGAAAGAAAAGAGACTGAAAAGAAGAGTGGATTGATTTGTTTTGTTGAGGGGAGTTCAAAGTAAAGGGGGAGGGATATGTTGTGTATTGACATTTTAAGTTGTCTTCTACTGACTTCGTCACGCCCCTTTCTGTTGTTATGCTGATTCCTGGGTTCATTCAATACAGAGTATGTGCCACTTCGTGGTTGTCCTTTATTATTAAAAAGAGTAGGCTCCTTAAATGAGCCAATATCTAACACACACTTATTACAACCCTGCAAAAAAGCACTGCCCTAATATTTTTTATTGATCAAGGTCTTTTTTTTTTCTTATTTTCAAATGTATCAGATGAAAATCTGACTTGAACATTAAACTAGTCTAACACACACATATAGACATGCAC
>JAPTHA010000028.1:11461699-11472110 GCA_029814585.1 Gymnapogon annona
TGTGTGTGTGTGTGTGTGTGTGTGTGTGTGTGTGTGTGTGTGTGTGTGTGTGTGTGTGTGTGTGTGTGTGTGCATTGGGTAAGATTGGATTATTTGGACAGGTTTAAAGAGTGAGAGAACGACGAAGGTCTGCAGACTCTACATGTTTTCTGGCTCTTGTTAATCAATTAATCTGAGGTTTAAGGCCTTTCTTCATTCCTGCAATGGCTGATCCAATCTCCATTTTTATGAGAAAAAGAAATTGAAATGAATTGTGGGTGTGTTGTAGGTAGCGGCAGAGAGGGTTTCTCTCACCTGCATATCTGTGGAATAGATACCACTGCTCAAATACTGGGAAAGAAAATCTGCCTGTTACTTCTTTTATCTCTCCCGGTTCACACTAGCAGCCTCTTCCACCTCACTCCACCATCACTTTCAATCAATCCCTTCTTTCTCTCACCTTCCCAGTTACACCAGAGGGGTATTTTCAGTGGGGCTGTTGCACCACGATGCCCTCCAAGGCTGTTACGGATTCCCTGCACAGTGCATCAGTCTCTGATGGTAGAAGTATGGCTGCTCTTATCAGTTTGTCTCTTCCCTCTCTACCTCTCTCGCTCACTGTTCCCTGTCAATGCAATGATCACCCATTACAATTTAGAACAGAGCTAGTATGTCAACATTCTGTGTGAATACAGCAGCAACAACAGTCACACACACACACACAGGATTGTATGGCTTGTCTTTGTGGATCAGAGGCTCTACATTTGCATCTGCCATTTTAAATGTATTCCATATTCTTTTGTTCTGGAACAGGTCCTGACTGCATGAATTCAAACTGTGGTTTTTGTTTTTTTTTAATCCCTGGGGTCATTTTTGCACCAACAGTCACAGCTTTCCCAGCACTGAGCATATACAGTAACATCTAACAAATGACGAATCCACTTCCACCATCATCTACGTTACAGAGAGGTTGGGAAAAGAGGAGGATAAATGTAAAAGTCCTGTTTTCACTTGTTGCAGCGCAGGAAAAATAAAACAAGGAGGATATCTTTGTTCTTTGTTTTGTTTTTCACTGCGAAAATTTCCATTTGAAATGGTAAGAGTAGAGATTAATTGGAAATATTCATGACAGGTATAAAAAAAATCAGAGGAGGGTTTCTTTGCTTTATGAAGTTAAAATGTTAGTCCACAATAGACACACTGAAAAATAAAAATAGGGACACTTGTTGGTGATGAAGAGTCACATTTCACAAATACAGAACAAAGTGATTCCAGGTACAACATACCCAACCCCTCACACACATTTGAGCTTTTTTGGAATTGATCCAGCTAATGTCATTATATCTGTGCAAGTGCAAGTGTACAGTTGCGTCTATATATGTGCCAAGTCTCAAGTAAATTGAAACAAATTTGATGCTTTTATGAACATATGAAATTTTACCCGTAGAAGTTAAACGGGAAAAAAAGCTTTACATTTATCAACTGTTCTTCAACAATATGTCAGTAACATGACCATTATGAACAATTTGAAATGTCTAAACAAAGTTAAAACAATTTGAAAGATAACCTGCCTGTGGCTATTGATTTTTGTACATTAGTTGATCTAATCTATAATGTGTAAACAAGCATATTATTTAAATTGCAAATATTTTCAGCATATTCACATCTCTTTCATTTGGTAGTTCAGAAATCTACATTTCCATAATTTAATGTTATTTTTTACACTAAAACAAAGACAAAAATTTAAACTTTTGATTATTTAGGGTATTGTGTTCTTATTGCAGTATTCTGGCCCACTTCAGACCTATCACTCCTGGAAGAAAAAGAGTTTGACCCCTCTTCGCCTTTAGAGATCTTACTCAACAGCAGAGGGCCGACTTCTTTTCTGCTGTTCTGAACAGAGGATGAGAGCTTATTCAAGTGGTTTACCCAGTAGCAAAGTTGAGTCAAATTCTCCATGGATGTCATCAGAGGATGGCAGAGCTAGTGGTGTTGGTGAGCCACTGCTAATCAGAGGTCAGTGAGTTTGTGTGAAGCACTGGAAGACAGTGTGGCGTTTACTTAAAAACAAGCCCGAAGAGACACGGGGGTGGAGGATACTGTCAGTGATGTAGCAACCTTCCGCAATGCTATCTGCAGTTTATTTAAAACCATTTTGCTCTATGACAAATGTCACACCATGGCAGTGTGTTTCCTAATACTGTAAACACTAAAGGTTCAGCCGATAAGGGATTATTTACATTCGACATTTGACCTTATTTGCTGTGCACAAACATCCGAAGCAGGCTGCGTTTACACCTGAACGATAAGAGCTGCACACAGACTCTCAGTGGATTTGCTTAGTGGAAGAGAAATGCTGTTTTGTACTATGGGATGGCGGTCTATTAAATCCTTGTGTTTTGGTTTGGAGATGCATTCGAGTATACCGGTTTGATTTGATATTGTGTCACTGACTGTGATTTAGACACAGGCAACAACCAAAGGCTTTTGCACAGACTTTCTCTGTTACACACTGTGTCTGACTGACTTTAAATGATTTCTCTGCTCCTAAAGGCTGAGTGCTTTATATTATGAGGCATGACTTCAGGAAGGTTGCAGTTCAACAGCACCACCAACATTTGTACACAGAGATTGCACTGAACTCACCTCATTCTGACACATTAGTTTTGTAAGGTTTAAAGACATTAGCTATTATTTGTTACACTATTGTACTTAAAGGTGTGCTTGAGCATTGTATAGTTGTTTGGGGATGGTTATTTTTATGTTTCTGTGTTCTGTACCCTGGTTGAGCTGCTGCAAAAATTCTGCCCCAGTGAGGGAGTCTCTGAAGCGAAAGAATAAGGTTAGACTACCCTGAAGCAAAAAAAAAAATACAACAAAATCTTAAGGAGTACACATTGTTGCTGTATTTATTGTATTTTACAGAGAGAGTGTGTTAAAACCACCCTGCTGCTGTTTGGCAGCAGGGTCTCGGATTTTCCATCTATCTATCTATCCATCCATCCATCTTCCACCACTTATCCGGGGCCGGGTTGCGGGGGCAGCAGTCTAAGGAGGGATGCCCAGACCTCCCTCTCCCCAGACACTTCCTCCAGTTCTTCCGGAGGGACCCCTAGGTGTTCCCAGGCCAGCCAAGAGACATAGTCCCTCCAGCGTGTCCTGGGTCTGTCCCGGGGCCTCCTCCCGGAGGCACATGCCCAAAACACCTCCAGGCATCCGAAACAGATGCCCGATCCACCTCAGCTGACTCCTCCCTGGTGACCGAGGTGACTGGATTTTTTAAAAGAGAATTTGCATTTCTTTTGGTACCGAAGGAAAGGTGCATTATCTCTAAGTGTAAAACAATAGCTCTGTATTTTTAAAAAATGTTTCAATGTTTTTTTTTCTTTGCTGAATATATGTCCCAAATGATATTATTAGTGTAGATTGACGTGATATTGGTTTAACTCATAAAGACCCGGGGCAGTCAATTTAGTGATCATGTTCATTAAAACTCAGATTAAAGTTAAGGTTTGTTAGATCAGAAAGCTGGAGATAAAAGGACTCTTACAGCAAAGTTGTCATTAACTGAACATAAAAACAAGTTTCTCCATCCACTATCATTGGTCCAACTCCATCAATGTTGTAGAAGATGACGGCGTTTCCACAGTCACTACGGTGAACTAAATGAGTCACATCTGATGACCAAGAAAAGATGAAAAACCGCTGCATGTGCAGTGTCTTGCACACAGATGAGGTAAGTGTGTCTGAAGCGTTCAGGCCTTCAGTTGACATGTGATTGCACTTTCTGCCTTTTGAGGCTGTTTGCTTCCTGTACGCCGTGGAAAAGCTTGGCCGTCCCTGCCTCCCTCACTGCCTGCATGCATCATTAAGCTGACCAACGCTGTGCTCAGAGTGGCTGTGCCAAGGAGAACACAGATATAAACAAGCTCCAAGCACCTCACTAATTCTGTTTGGCTTCTTTATGGCCCATTTTGTACATTGAACATGGATATTGGCTGAAAGGAACGCTATTATGAAAATTAAAAGAGGAAGCAGTCGACCTTGCAACTGGTGTTGGTGATTTTCTGCATTGTTGCTTGTTTTCAGAGTGAGGGTTCATTACATCCCCTGTAATTCGCTGAGTTCTTCATCAGTGGAGAACCAAAAGTGACACAGTTAGAGTCATGCCTTTTGTTTCTTATTTCACATTATCTTATCCTATTGAAAGCATTGAAGTGTCTCTGTTTAATTTCGCATGTAAGACAAATAAAAATGCCTAAAGAAAAGAAGGGTAAAATTGTGTGTTTGGTTGTGATAAATACCTTTTATGCCTCCCTTGTTCTCAGGTGAGCTATTTTATTGACTCCACATATCAGCAGTTGTGTGTGAAACTCCCAATCATTACTTTCACTGTTGATTTTTTCCTATGAAATCCTACTTTTGCCCCCTTATAATTTTTATCTACTTCCTAACCGCTAATCTGGCTGCCACATCTACCTTCTGATCTGCACACATCTGCCCAGGTGTCACCAGCTGAGGAAGAGCTGATGCTGATTACCCACACAGCATTGCTCTCTTTTTGGTGGCAGTTTAAGATGCACCTGCCTGCTTCTCTTTGTCACCATCCTGCAGCTGAGAGATTAGGATAATACCTTCTTAAGCCTGTTTTGTTTAACAAGGCATATATTGTGTAGTGGTTCTTGTTTTATAGTTGAGCTTTGAATCCTTGATAGGCATGACGGTTGCTTTTCCTCATGGGTTCAGTGAGGGATGAGAAAGAAAGAGAGATCATTCAGAGCTGTCAGTCATTGTGCAAAAAGAGGAATGGCTGGTTCATTTTCTGTGAGGTATGACATGCTTTCATTAGAAAGTGCATCAATGCATCAAAGAGGTGGTGCAAGTGTCTATTTTATTCAATTCTATTCCATTCTAAATCCTCTCTTTTTCATTACAATTTGGGGGTGGTTTCTGTTTGCATTGTGTTTGCTTTTGTGTTTAGAATTTCCCCATGGGGTGAATCAAGTTCTTTTCTATTCTAACTTTCTATCCTAAATAAGTATCTGTGCTTACCTTTATGAGTTTGCACCTAATCTGTGCAGACACCATGTGGCTGTTCCGCAGGTTTCCCACGCGGAACATGAGGCACAGCTTTCCATCCCGCTGAGAAATCACCGCGTCCTGACTGAACATGAGCGTCTCTGCGCGCTTCTTGGGTTGGGACATTTTAATGAACATGCAGCCGATGAGGAACGCGTCCACTATGGAGCCCAAAAGAGACTGGAACAAGAACAGGATGATGCCTTCCGGGCATTTCTCCGTAATGTACCGGTAACCGTAGCCGATCGTGGCTTCAGTCTCGATGAAGAACAGAAAAGCTGAAGGGAAGTTGTAAACATTTGCTACGCAGGGGGTGTAGGACGAGTCGTGGCCGTGATTTAAGTCCCCCCTGATGTAAGCGATGATCCACCACATCGATGCCATGACCAGCCATGCGATAGTGTAGGTGAGGATGAATATCAGCAGGTTCCACCTCCACTTTAGATCTACCAAAGTCGTGAATAGGTCAGAGAGGTATCTGCTGGTCTCTCCACCGAGGTTTCCGTGCTGCACATTGCAGCGACCATTCTTCTCCACGAAGCGCTGTCGTTTCTTCTTCACCGGAGCGGAGAAAGTGGTAGCCCGGTTTGTGTTAACCACCTGGTAGTCTTCCCCAAATTTTCTACGAAGTGCCGCCATTTGCGCTCTCCAGTGGTAAAGAAGAACAGATGATGTTTAATCCATGTTTTGTTTCGTTGTTTTGTCTATCTGAGCCACCAAATCACCGGTTACCTGCAGTGCGTAAAATGCGCCATGGCCACTTCAGTGCGCAGCCTTGTAAATCCTAAAAATCAACCAAATTCTGTGCATTTGTGTGGCTTTACAGCACAGTTGGTGGATGTTTACTTAAAAATATCCAGTAGAAGTCCGTTCACTTGTGGATGGGTTTGGTGTAACATCTGAGGGTCGATTACTGGAGGTTGACTGTGCGCTCTGCTCGTCCGCGCAAACCTGTCGAGATGGTCACCGCCAACTACGAGGAGCTGTTGCCATTCACAGCCTCTGGAGAGCTCGGATGGAGAGGGGAGTGTGAGTGAGGATGTGAGGAAGGGGGCAGGGAAAGAGGAGGGGAGAGTTACACAAGATTGGATTTGTGTGGGGAGAGAGAATAAAAGCGAGAGAACGAGAGCTGGACAATGTGGGCGTCCTCTATTTCTGATTCCTCAATGATCGGTTAAATAACAGCGGGATTTAATTAGTTAAGAGATTGAGTGCAGACTACATGTATGTTACGGCTGACCTCTGCGCCATTAACCATGTGAAGAGTCGAGAAGAATTAAGTGATGAGGTTGAAGGGTGCGCGCGCTTTCGTGTCAGACTTTGCCATCTACTGGATAGGCAACCTCTGTGCACATGTAACAGTGGCAACACGAGGGGCATGAGCTGTTTGAACTGCAAATCAAGCCATTCTTTGTGTTTGTGTTACCTGCCTGAAACTAAACAGACGCAACATTAATTAGACTTTTGAGAATTAACTTACATTCCACTCAATGAATGACAAACACAAGTGGAAAAACTGATCAGCATATATTGTTTGGCGTAAGAATTCCCTCTTTTCTGAAACCCTCCCTATAAAAGCATAGCATTTTAGCATTTACAGTCTAGAGACGTTGTCTATTTTAAGTCTGACATTAAATCAGAGCTTTGTGTTTTGGTCTGTGAAGCCTCTTGTATTGATTTAGACATTGGAATCCTTCCAGCGGAGGATTTCCTGGACTAGTACAGCCCCAGAGGGTGTTCACAAAGGGGATGCTGCAGTATGCTTTTCATTTGTTGAATACACACATCTAAGCACCGCTATTATCGTCTAATGCATCTCACTTCTGAGAGGTGTGGGAATAAACAAGCAGTCTGGTTTTGCTCTCTTCAGAATTGTTTTTTTCTCTCTCTCTTCAGTCTATTCATCTGCGTTGAGACCTGGGAGTTTTACTGATGTGGAGGATTTGAGGCCTACACTCTCAAGAAAAGCAAACTGAAAGATCAGTTCATTGCATCATTTATTAAGGATTGCCCTTAATATAATCTTTTCAAAGTATTTTAAACACCTCATCATTAAACGATGTAATGAACTGATTTTGGATGTTGGTTTTCCGGTTGTCTGCCTCTGGACATGCTTTAGATGTTGAATAGCACTAACTAGAGGCGTTAAACAGCAGTTTTCTTCAAATTATTTCTGTGTTATTCTGACATACTTAAAGATTTAAACCTCCACTGGTAACCAAAAGCTTCTACTGATCTGAAATATTGGATTCCTGCTGATCCGTTAATTCTATCAGTACATCCATACTTCCAAACTCGCTTTATCCTTTGCAGGGTCGTGGGGGTCACTGTAGCCTATCCCAGCTACTCGGAGGGGGGGGCAGGACAAGTCGCCAGTACATCGCAGGATCATCATTCACACACACACATTAATACAGGGACACTGGAGGCAAAGTGGGTGAAGTGTCTTGCCCAAGGACACAACGGCACATGATCAGAAGAGAGCGGGAATCCAACCGCCAACCCTTCAGTTACCAGATGACCTGCATCTACCATCTGAGCCATGGCTGTGCCCCGGTGTAAAATACAGTTTGTCATTGTTTCATGCTCATCAGATCTGACCCATTTGTATATTCTGAGGTTTCATAGTTAATGTGGAAACACTGTCATTCATCTACAACAATGTTGATTCACCCAGCTGGATCAATGACAGTGGCTGTGTCATGATCCGTTTGTAATGAGACTCCAATGCAGGTGATTGAAGGGGGACATAGAACATTTAATAACTAAAGCACACACAAAACCAAAACACACAGAGAACATGAAAAACTAAGATACACATGAAACTAGACACACTGTGAACATGAGCAGCACAAAACCAGAACACATGAAAAGCCAGGGATACTAAATACACAATAAACTAAACCTGAATGGGTCTAAGTACATGACAAGTATAGAGTAACCAGAGTCCATGTGGAGGTGTAGCGGTCCACGTTATGGCAGGGCGAATGAACAGTATGACCAGAAATTATCCCATGCCACATGGTGAACGGACAGGCCTCATATAGTGGCCTGATTACCATTCAGACGCAGCCCTGCAGCACAGGACAGGTGAGGCTGATCACAGGTCATGCCTCTTGAGGGAGAAAGAGCAGCCAGGCCACAGCATAGGTGGATCGTGACAGGATGGTGACATTGGGTTTATCTTCAGCTATTGATAGATTTGACTAAAAAAAGTCATTGTGATGATATATTACGTAATAAAGATGAAAAAGAAAGAAAAATGTATCAGAGAACTGCCACAAAAGTAAGACTGGGTGCTGGGAGAGCATGGGAATCAATGTTGCAGAAGACATCTGTATTTTCACACTCACTACGGAGCCTCTGAACATCCAAATGGGACAAATGTCATGACTATGAAAAGTTGCATCTTACCTCAATTATTTAAATATAGTAACAGAATTCATATTTATTAAAAAGTTTCAAACAGTAGCTGCTTACAATCGTCAGAGGCTATTTAAGTCCTTTAATGTTAAATTAGCCAAAAATCTAATCCACAGATCAATTAAAGCTGAAAATTATTATTAAAACTAAAAAAACATCCTTTACAGTACAAATAGAAAGTATACATAGCTTTTGCCACTTATGACATATAACCACAGCTCTAACAACTATTTCCTGAAGAAGAACATTATTTAGTCCATTGAGAGACATATGTGATATTTCACAATCGCAGGTGACAAAAAAGATGTCAAACAAAGATGTTTGAAATGGCATTTAAATAGCTCCTGTGGCACTTTACTCACATTTATCCTCAGTCAAAACAGACGCGGCATTAAAGACATTGATCAGAAGATGACATTCACATTATACTGTAGGTAATTGAAGGCAGACAGAGCCCTGGATGCCAACACAGATACAGTTTGTGGCCATTAGTCATGTTGATTCAAAATCTGTAAGACCCCTCATAGAACAACACGTTTTTCAAACAAATTTGAAACATTGATATTTTATTGGAAAAACTAGGCCTTTGTGCATCTATTCTGTGTCGTGCTGGGCTAGGAATGTCTTTGTGTGTATTTTATACACACAAAGATGTACTTTCCTGTCATGGATGTGATTATAAATGTCTTAAATCAAATATCATATTCACCTTAGAAAAAAAAATGGTGTCATCATGACACACTAAAACATAGAAAAAGATTTGGAATTGACATTATTTCTCGGCTATTATGATGGTATTTTATGAACATTTTATTGGTCTGTATGTGGCACCTGAACTCAAATTAATTCGACCTCTGTGTGTGTTGATAATAATAATCTTCAAAAGGATTGGACCCTATGCTAGGCCGGTTTTGGTCCGCGGTCCGTGTGTTTGATACACCTGACTTAACCATTTCAGCTTTTATAATTCAGCATTTTTCTCAAGAGCAAAACAATAAATAATTGAAATAATAAAGAAACTAACAATCAGATTCAGCAATTTCCCTATGGTGATAAATAAAGTATTGATTGATTTTGATTGAATAAAAGTGTCCTAATCCCCAAAATTATTCTGAAGCAGTTCAAATGCTTAATAAAAATGGAAACAATGCATGCCAATATGATACTTGTGTTTTTTTCCCTAGAAATCCTGTCTCACAGGTTTTCTAATAGGAGACGAGGGACTTGTGTCTGACTCCAGGGAACTCGTCTACACCTGTGATCCTCCTAACAATTGAGGATTAGACGTTAGACGGTGGGGATCACCATCTGTTCTTTGTAGGCATCAGGCTTTCTCAACAAGAGGAATCCAAATCACAGCAAACCACCAAACCGTGGCTCTAAAACGCTGACAGTTTCTTTTGCTTCTTTATAGATGAGCATTACACTGTGACATTCCTGTGCAGAAGGTGTGGTGTTTATATGATACTGGCATGGATTCATATGGAGAAAGAGGGAACAAAGACAAGCTGCACAGATTGAATTATTAATGAGGAGGTAGTAATGATAACCGTCTGTGTCATGTGATCCATAAATGGTCATCGATTACACATTAACCCTTTATAGGGTATAATAGAGATACGCTGAAATTCAAAATTTCAACATCTTTGTCTTATTGGAGGACATAACAAGATTTTATTACTTTTGTGAAAACTTCCCAAATGTGTAATTGTTATGTAGAAAAATCAAAATCAATGAAGTTACCGCACTTGGTTCGTTACTCATCAGTGAGGAAAAAAAGAAACCCATGTATGCATGTAAAGTGAAAGTAATATTTCTTTTAGAAATTTACAATAACATTAGTGCTCATCCAGACATCATTACTTACATTAGTACCATTACTTCATGGTACCTAACAAAGCAAGTACAATCACTGTTCATGCAGTGGTGG
>JAPTHA010000028.1:11476425-11496748 GCA_029814585.1 Gymnapogon annona
ACTTTTATAATACAACTTTTACATTGTATTATAATTGTTTGTTGCCCATTGTTGGTGCTAGTTATGTGTGTGTGTGTACACACAGTGCTTTACTTGCTGAATACAAGTGAGAATTTCACTGTAAGTAACAATGTGTTACCCACGAGAATGATTGTGTCATTATATAGTCTTGCACTACTATGTTTATAGACAATCATCTGCAGTAGCTCATGATTCCTGTGTAGCAGGAAAAAAATAGTCTTAAATTGGGAGTTGTGTATCTTATTTTGTTACCATTTAACACGCATTTAATACAGGTTAATAAAAATAGCAATATTTATCATCACTATATTGTATCCCTAGAGAAAACATTAAGCTATAAATTATCATACTAATATAGTATTCCTGTACTAATATAATATTCCATTAAGTATAGAGTGACTGTTATAATGTGAATGCTGCTACTGTTTTCTGCAGGATGATACTGATTGGTGCCTCATAGTTTTCCTGCCCACCACCTTTCACCATGAGCCTCATTCAAGACAAACTAGGGAATGAATTTCTGCGCCCCAATGGAGGCATGGATTCCAATTTCGGCTCTGGCATGATTATGTTCAGCCACCTTCCGCCGGTGACCAGCTTCACCCGGCTGGCTGCCCAGTCCGTCATGCAGGACTTCCCACCTCAAGAAATGATCCTGAAGAAGGAGCGTGACTCACCTGACTGCAGCATGGGCATCCAGGGTAGTGGCCTGGGGTGTGCAGCGGTGGGAGACTACGTTCACTCCATGGGTATCAAGCAGGAAAAGATATCGGAGCATGATTTTCGCCTGCCCCTTTATCCCGGAGGCCTGAACAAGAGCACAGAGCTGCTAGAGGTGACAGTCAGTAACAACCAGAACATGCTGGTACATGACCTCAACATGGGCAACGTAAGTACCTTTAACACCAAAACCAGATTATGTATTAGTTGGCAACGGGGTATAAATACTCAGGCTGAGTATTCATAGTGTATTAAAATCACAATCACACACCTAGAGAAATGATCATTGAATGTTTAACATGAAACTGGACCTGAAGTTACATGTACAACAGTTGTTGAAGAGACACTAAATATCCTGTGATTACAACTTAATCTAATAAAATGTGTCATGATGTTCCACAGAGAAATAAAGTAATAGAATGAATATAATCTAATAAACTGCCTTAAAATGTGGATTTTGCTTTGTTTCAGTGGATTACATCTTTTTTTCTTTTCCAAAAGTTGTTTGAACAATTCATTTCAGGAGTTTGTGATTGTTCAAAAATTAAAGATATTAAAATATTTCAATATTTCCAATCAAAAAAGTTTTATTAGGCACAGATCAATTTAGGTTTTACGTCCTGAAAGCTCATCACATGGTCTAATGTTACATTGGCCATGTGACAACAAATATTTGCAGAAAGAATACATTTATTTCAGCTGAAGAGAAATTATCAGATTGAGTGTTTATTTCTGCTTATTTGGTACCAGTATTCTCCCATTAAGAGGGCGATTAAAATTTTATCCCATTGCTTTGAACCCAATTGAAAATTCCTTTTGATTGAGCCAGATCAGACCAATCTCTTCTGATGAGGTGGTTATACTTTTATTATAATTTATTCGCACTGTGCCGTGAACCTACCAGTGATATGTTAGAGCTCACATAAACACAGCACATAGTCAGAAGGTTGTCTGTTGTCAAAATATGATTTTTCATAGCTTTTCCTTTTGATTCAATTGTCACAAACCAAAAGCATCCACTGATCTATGATGTTTCTCAACTTTTGAACCTTTAATCCTGTCAATAGTCAAATAATTTCAATAAAATGAATTTGGACATTCCAAGGCTCTGAAGTGAATGTAAAAATGCCATCTTCTTCTGAAATATTGTTTCACCCACAAAACCCACATAGTCATACAAATTACAGGTCATAGATCTTTAAATGTTAGGTTTTTAATCAGCATTTTTTGCAAATTTAATACCTATTTGGAGCTGTGTTGAATGGTAATATTTTAATTCAATGTTTGAAATGTGAATCATTTTTCCACTTTAAAAGCAGAACTAAAGACTAAATCTTGACATTTCATAATGCAAGACTTTTCTTTGTTCTTTCTCAAGAAGTAAACATGAAATTGATTGATAGAAAGCTGTACATGGGTTGTTGAATACATTTAAAATATATGCATTTAACTGAATATTATTAAGAATTTATAAATGATGAATATTGTAGATAGTTGCTGTATTAAACATCATTATGTATGTATATCTGTAGCCAGGCTTTACTGCTGGTGTTTTTCTGTTTGCCAATGTTAGTTGTTAATCATGTCAGAAATTATGGCCAGTGTTGAATTAAACATTAGCAATATACAACCTGGTAACAGAAAACTCATTAGTCTTTCCAAAACAGCCCTCCTGTGTTTTGCAGCGCCCCATATTATGCTTTGGGGAGGAGCCTGAGAAAGGTCGGGTGCAGGGGCGGAGCCTGTTTGAATCTGGTCGTGGTGACATAAATCTGCTGACGGCTTGAGATGCAAAATATAGATGAGGGTCTCGCTCTCTTTCTCTTTCTGGCAAGAAGGGTGATGTCATCCGGCCTCAGTATGAATGAAAACATCTTGGCAAAGACACAGCTGTCTTGTTTGAGCTTGCACTTCATTTCAGACATCTTTTGTGCTCATGCGAATGGAAATACACACATCCCCACAGGTCTAACAATAGGCAGGCATCAGAGGTCAGGAGCCTTAAGGCACAAGTATTCTCAAAAACAGAATGCGCTATTGTTTTTATGGCGCTAACTGTTCAAGAAGTACATCAAGATTTCAATAACATAACTAGGCACCTTTATCAGACTTTAAAACCCAGCATATGTAATATTTTCAGCAAACAACGTTAAATAATTGATAGATAAAATATTCAGATTATGCTGTTGGTTAAGCTTTTATGTCTGTATTCTTGACTTAGATAGTTTGGTGGTTTCTGTTTTTAGAGCAGAGCAGATCTCCGAGTCAAACATGGACATATATAATTCTGGCTGTACATTCATGATTTTACCCTCAGACTGGACTGTTGGTGAACAGCAGGTGCACCAACATTTATCCTGTCAGTGTCCATATGGCAGTGAGAGTGCTGCCTTTTTGCAAAGGGAAAGCTGGCAGCACAGGATGTTAAAAAAAAAGATGGAAAGAAAGGGGGGGATTCAAAAGTGGATGTGAAATACCTTGTATGTTGAGGACCCACACATCATTTGTGATTAAGTTCAGGAAGGAATAAAATTTGAGCATTCGGTTGAGGTGAAGTTTGGTTGGAATAGTAGATGAATGGCTTGCGGCAAAGTCCAGACTGCTTATCCACAGAGAGAGAGAGGATTTAAATTTTGGGCTTTGTTATTCTCCCACTCCAATCACAACGCGTCCACAAGAAAACCACTCGACTGTGTCAAAAAGTGTTTTCAGTCTGCAACACTAAGGATTTTTATGTGTTTTATGTTGGAAGATGAATGAATGAATTAATCATATGCAATGCATCATAGCTCCAGACTGAAGACCCTTAACCCTCAATAAAGTAATTTCCATGTCATGGCTCGCTCTCACGGCCCCTCCTTCTCCCTTTGTCATCCTAACAGCTGCCGAGTCAGTTAGGGAAGCAGCCCACTGGGAGGAAAGGTCGAAGGTCAAATGGTGATGGACAAGAGGGTAAACCGAGAAAGAAACGAAGCGAGGCAAAGGTTTGTCATGGATATATGTACCTGTCAATGATTGCAAAGCACAGTTTTGGACTTTGTGCTTTTTTGTGCAGTGTTTTCTGTCTTCTCTTTTAAATAGAGGGCACATTTCACAGAATATAAACATAGGCATGATACTTGAAACGCCTTCCTCATTATACAGTTTGGAGCCAGGTCTCATAAAGCAGCGGCCCCCAACCCCCGGGGCGCAGCCAGGTACCAGTCCGTGGGTCAATTGGTACCGGGCCGCACAGAAAGAATAAATAACTTACATTGTTTCCGCTTGATTTATCTGATTCTACACAAAGGTTTATTTTGGAAAATAACAGGATTCTCCCTGTTACATCTGTTGTGGCTGAACGCTCGCTCGTGAACGTGGTCGTACGTGAACTGAACGTACTGCAGCATATTTCTGTGTGACCAAAGTCATGTGAACGCGTTCATTCTGCCGTGTCTGAACAGCGCTCTCGCAGTTTAATGTCGTTCAACAGGTACCAGATTTCTATAGAGCTTTCCAGCAGAAAACCTATCTAAACACGCTTTAATATGTAGCGGAAAAAACACCCCATCTGGCAACCCCAGTCAGTGCAGAGTCGCACCGCCGCATGCGCCGCACATTATGAAAGCATGGAGGAGAAACCAGCGCCAGTACGTAACCTCAAACAATTTGTACTGAAAACAGTTTTCGGGTTTGAAATTGGATACGAAGATGAAGTTTGACGCATAGTTTCACTGTTAAAACTGATAAAGTCATCGTGGTTACTCTGCTATATACTCGCTATGATGTTGGCGTGATGTCACGAGGACACTGCTAATAAAGTTGCATACAAGTACACAGTGAATTCACATTCATTATTATATTTAGAAAATTGTTTTGTTGTTTTTATTTGCCACACCTGAAAGGCCGGTCCGTGAAAATTTGTCTGACATTAAACCGGTCCGCGGCACAAAAAAGGTTGGGGACCGCTGTCGTAAAGGCTGTGGCCAACATGAACAAATAAAGAGGAGCCCCTAAATGTTAGGGAAAAAAACACCTAATCATAATTGAGCATTTTGTACATTTTTATCTGTCACATGTAATCAAATTATCTTAATATATGTTATTTCAACACTTTTTACCTCTAGAGTACACCAACTCTATTTTTCGTAAGCGTGTGTTCCTTTTTCAAGCTAACTATTTTGTTTTATTATATGAGTACAACGAGATTCACTCATACCCTTTACACCAAGGCTCGTTTGGATCAAATACTTAATTTCAAGCCAACTCTAGGTTTCCGCGGCCAAAGAACCAGGTCAGGGTCTGGAAAACTGATTTTATATGACACACATGCAGTGCTTGGCTCACAAGTTGAACCAGTTCTGAAATAGTAAAGTACTTGTATCGGGCTTGACTAAAATAAGAACCTCTGTCCATTGATGTTCTATTATCTGAGAAAATAATGACTTTTAAAGAACAGATGGATCCAAATAACCTTTTGTACTGAAATGTAAACTAGTGAATGGGGAATTATAAAGAAGTCTGACATACAAGCTCGCCTCTTTTAAAAAAGCCTGTGACCTTTTTCCACTGATGTTAAAGGCCTCGGAAGAAGGCCTTTATTATAGGCCTTTGTAAAACTCACTGCTCTTTTTCTCCCATGTTGTTTCACAGCAATCAATGATGCTGGATGCAGACGGAGGCAGCTTGTCGCCAGGAAGCAAGCCTCACATCTGTGAGCACTGCACCGCATCCTTCAGAAGCTCATACCACCTACGCCGGCATGTACTCATTCACACAGGTAGTGTGGGTTTCTATCCAACACCATGACGCATTGGTTTTCCTTCTCAGCTGTTCGTTTGAGGTTATGTAATTTATTTTACAGAACACAGAAATTAACATAATTGAATTGAATTGAATATGCCTTTATTAGTCCCCAGAGGGGAAATTTCAAAAACAGCAGCTTGAACAAAGAGTAGAAAAAAGAACAGAGTAGAACAGATACAAAACAAACTGAAATCCTGCACAACATGGACCACAAAGACAGGACAGTATGATTGAAGTCCCAGAGATGATAACGAGGAGCTGATTGCGTCCATCGGAGAGAAGCCCGGCAGCAAATGGTCCCAGCCACTATCAGCATAGCGCTCTCTGCTGCTCACCGCTAACAGTTGAAACATAAACATCTTTAAACTGAAAACACCCTTCACATTTGAAGACCTCCCTCCTCTCCTCCTTTGGACGATGTGGTCCCGTGAAGTCCGAGTCTTATTAGCCAGAAGTTCATACAGCTCGTACAGCTAAGTAGCTAGTTAGCTAGCTAACACACCAGATGCTGATCCCAAAAGCTGTTAAAGTCTCCACCACGATGACAAACGGTTGGTAGGAACGGCTGAGTAGCTCAACCATACACACACGAACCAATGGAGACCCCGGTTGTACGCCGATGTACCGTCACATTAATCCACCTCCAGTACACGACGCCAGCACTGCACTCCGCTGCCTGATGTCGCTGACCACAGGGCTTCTCCGGTGTACGGGTGATGATAAACTTAGCTATAATGCCACAGTCTATAATACCATAATAATAAGTCTATAATACCATAGTCTATAATACCACATGGTGGATTTCATGCTGTTTTCTTTTTCAAGATTATTCTCATTTTTACAAATTGTGATGTCCTCTGTTTTTCCTGATGACTGTCCTGTTCATAATAAAGCAATTCCACTGTGATTCTTCAGTGTATATGTAGACAAGTACGTCAGTTACAGGTCATCAGATACACCTCAAGATCAAACCTAAGAGATACAGGCAAGATGGACGTATATATATTTCTTTGTCATTTGCTGTTTTATTTACTTGTTTAGTCCTTAAATGTTCAGTCGTCCTTTCTTGTCTGTTCAGCAGAGATAACCACTGTTGTTCCCTTTATTTTATCTCATATTTCAGAGTTGCATATGAAAGATAAGGTTTTACATATATATTTGTATACCACAAAAGTGGTATACAAATATATATGAAAAGTGCTCTTGAATGCACTCAGCAGTTACTTTGTGGTTTTTTTGATTAGTTTTTTGTGTCAGCGTTTCACAAGAAGTGCAAGAACACTTTGCAAACCCATGATGGGATCGATGTAATGATGCAGAAATGTTTTATTCAGCTTTCCAGGAGAATTACAGATTTACTTCCTCACATGTAGCGGTGAGAGGATGAAAGTCAAAGTATTTTAAGGGAGAATGCAGTGACGTGAACATCTAATGCAGTCGATTGCAACAGCCACATAACACATCCTGCTGTGCGAGTATTGGTTGAACTGCAACCCAGAGAAGAAAGAGGAAAAATCTCTGCTGAACACAACTTTCAAACAAAAAAAGCAATTAAAAAAAGGCAGGAACATGAAGATGATTACTGAGCTTATACTACTGGGGTGTTTCAGTGTGTTTAACAGTATTTCTCTGAATGCATTTCAGGTGAAAGACCCTTCAGGTGCAGTCAGTGCAACATGAGTTTCATTCAGAAGTACCTACTCCAGCGTCATGAGAAAATCCACAGTGGTGAGCGACTGAAGGCAACGATTCATATCATCAAGGCGTCCAGTACGACCTCTGAACAGCCCCCCCCCTCCCAATGTTGAGGATTGTTGTTTTTGTTGTTTGTCAGGAGAGAAGCCATTCAGCTGTGACCAGTGTAACATGCGTTTTATTCAGAAATATCACATGGAGAGGCACAAGAGGACACACAGTGGAGAGAAGCCATACAGATGTGAGACCTGCCAACAGGTCAGTGTTAACTGTAGGAGTTCTACAGGAAAACCATATCATAAGAATATGTGTTGTCAGAATGACTTCTACAGGTTGTAAAGAAGTGATTGGATTATGACGTCGCTGTTGCTTTTATGGACTTAACTCTCATCTTGAAATACAATAAACTATTGATTTTGCTGTAATGAACGTAAAATGTGACACACACTTGGAACCAATTACCAGCAATTCCGGCTGTGCAGGTCAGGCTGAGTTTATCAGCGCACACCCTACTAGTTTGTGCACAGTGTGTGATGCATGGCCTCATTTGACGTCTCCCTTCATCAGAAAATACCCTCAGTACTTCTTAAGGTAATGAGTTAAAACTGAGTGTGTTTATGTTACTTTCATCTAATACATGTGAATGCAAATATAATGAAATTTAGTTGGAGGACGGCTCGTAGTGTTTGGTTGATGCTTGAAAATAATGAATTTGAAGCCTGTGGCACCATGTGCAAGCTCATGCTCATGCTCATAGGAACTATGGCTTAAGAGGAAGGGAAGCATCAACTTCAAACCAAGCAGGACCCAAGTGTGGATGTGAAATGGGTCTTCAGTTCATCATGGTTCATGGTCCAAAAAAGTGTTGAATTAACAGTATTTAACTGTAAGGAAAGCCTTTATTCAAACAGATGTTTGAAGTATGCATCCATCAGTAAATTCCTTATTTCTGGTGTTTGTTTCTCAGTATTTTTCTAGGACTGACCGGCTGCTAAAGCACAAGCGAACCTGTGGTGAGGCCCTGAAGAAAGGGCTGGATCCGGGGATGATGGACATGGAATGTGTAGACATGGGACAAGGCAGCTATGGAATCACTCAGGGAGGTACTGGGAACACTGGGAGAAAGAGAGGAAGGAAAAATTTAGGAGAGGGAGGAGAACGTAAAAAGAAGAAAGGGGATGGTGGGGTGAGGGTACCACACCTCCACGGGGTTGTATCCGGAGGCTACAGCATCCACGAGTACTCTGTAGGGAATCAGACTCTGTCCTCCTCGACTGAGCCTGGAACCAGCATGCAACAGGACCACCACAGCCGAGCGCCGAAAATGGCGCTCAAGAAGGCCAATCGTAAGAGTCTCGACAAAGTGGGCGGGGGGAAAAGCGGTCCAGTGGCGCATAATGCAGGGGGCATTGATGGCCTCGGGCTCATTGGTAATGGGGCCAAACTTGGGTCCACCAGCAGCAACTATGATGACGCCATGCAGTTTCTGAAGAAGAAACGCTACCTTCATGCAGCAAACAATGCAAACACATCAGGGCCCGTGGTGGTGGGAGGTGGTGGCGGCGAATACGATGTTGGTCATTTGTCTTCCCAGTCTGTCATATCCAGTGTGATGGACAGTGACACACCTCTGAGCCTTGACAAGTCAGGGATCCCAGATGAGGTCCTGCAGAGCCTCCTGGACCACTATGCCCAGAAACCAGATGGCTCACACCATGATGTCCACTTTGACATGAGCGACCAGCATGTGGAGCTTACCCCTGCCTCAGCTGACGGACCTGGCATCAACGCGGACTCCACCAGCCCATCTGTAGACAAGACTGTTATGATGAACGAATATTCTCGCTTCCTGCTTCAGGCTTTGGAGCGTACCAGCCACAGTGCCAGCTTCCCCCTGGGCCCCGGGCCTCCTGCCTCAGGACCGTTCCCCACTTCCCACCCAGGCAACCCCCTCTACTCCGACAAGAATATTTACACTACATCCTCGCTGGAGTGTGGGTTTGGCCAGTCGGTGGCCTCGCCTTCGCTTCCCTCCTCTGTGCCAAAATCTCACTTCGCAATGCTAACAGGCTCCTCACCACAGCACAGCTTTCACCTCAGCAGCCTGGAGACAACCACTCACCAGCAGCTCACCCCATCTCAGGAGCTTACAGACCAGATGGAGAAGCAGCACTCCTCCACCCCCCCTTCTACCTACCAGATCAGCCCCACTGACCTGAGCAGCCAGAAGGACCCGGCACCGGTCAAGAACGGCTCGGCAGTCTACCCTCTGGTCCCCTCACAGGATCTGGCCTCATTGGACTCCAAGCCTTCCTACCAGATAGAAAACTTTGCTCAGGCCTTCGGCTCCCAGTTCAAGTCAGACGGCCATGGCTTGACTTATGGCACTGACTCTGGCGGGGAGGTGGATCACAGGATACGGACACCTGTGTCTGAATTCTCAGGGTATAGTAGTTTGTTATCTGATGTCAATGAGCCAGTAAGTACAGGTTCCAAAACTCCAACCAGCCAAAGCTACAGATGAGAGCCTGAGTGGGAGACAACACTCTGTTGTTGAAGATGTTGTTCTTATTTTAATTTGTTAGTGCTTCTATTTTATTATTATTGTTATTTTTTTAAATTACATCTTTATTTTAATTATACTGATGCTCTGTTGTGTGCCCACTCCTCTCCCCACAATAAGCCTACAAGGCTTTCTGCAAATGCAATTTTAAAAGTATCTGTTACTTTAAGTTAATAATGTATTGACTGTTTATTCTTGTCATTTTACTGTCTTTAGGTATGGTCATTAATCATGAACTGAAAGTTCATTTTAGGTAGGCGTAGAGTAGCACCTGACATATTTCTTCTTCCAATGAGCTGAAGTGTTTGAGCAATCAACTTTACATTTGTAAAATAACAATGGAAATAAACCATGATGGCAGGGAATAGCCCAGAATTGAAATAGCAAAAAAATGTTTTGTCTGTTACAAGGTTTGAAGTATTACTCAGGAAAAAGTGGAAAAGGGGAAGCCTATGAGGTGCAGTGAGCACTCGTTTCCGAAGTGTACATTTACTACTTCAAAGAGGGTTTTAACTTGTGTTTTATTACTTGTTGAATGAGTGTGACATAAACAGACTGCTGCCAGCTCACTTGAACACTGAAAACACTTTGTACTTGGCTATATAGAGATTATGGTACTTTCATGTCAATGTGAAACTCATTTTTCTTCAATAAGGGCCATATATATCTATATATATCTATATATATATATATTTATAAGAACATATATTATGTAAAATAACAGATTTAGTCATTCTGGGGAACTGCCAGTTGAAGTAGAGGAAGGATGAGGGCAGGTTCAATGGGTAGATGTGGTCCTTGTTATATTTTTGGAGAACAAAGATGTTAGGGCTTTTCTTGTGCCAATGGGGGTTGCTGTTGGACAGCGATAGAATGGCCTTCCCCTTTTCTGCACTCCTCTTCCTCATCAGTTGGCTTAGTTCATTGAAAGAATCCAATTAGCACTTTGAGCCGTTTTATTACATTGAATCAAGAAAAGTACCTGTCAGATCAACAAAGCTCAAAGGTCAGGAACGGAATGGCTTTCTTAAAAACTTGAGTGGCTGTTTTGGCAGGTGGGCTGGATGTGGTCGGGGTATGATGGGATACCCTCTGTGTGGGAAGCATGGTTTCAGAGGGTCGGAGGGAGGGGAGACATTAAAAAAAGTCTGATTTTTCATTAAAATTTTCTCTTTGTCCTTACATTTAGGGAGGGTTTAGCTGTCGGGGAGGGAGGGGTCAGTCATTTAATTGGGATATTGTAAATGTAATTCGAACCCCTAGTTTTAGTTTTACTTGTTACCCAACTTAGCATTGCTTTCTTATTGAATTTGATGACAAATGTGTTAGTGATCGAGTATTTCTTCAGCTGTTTTTGAGGCAGCCAAATGCAGTATGAGCAAAAGAAAAAAAAAAAAACGAACAAACTGATGGCTGACAAAATTGTATGAATATAGGCATCTGATCAGACCTTTCACGTGTGCTGGCTTTCAAGCATATTTGTCCTATTAGAAATTTGGGTGCCTAATCCTGTGAAGTACAGGTGCAAGATATTGTCTAGTAAACTTTAGATGTAATTTCTTGCAGATTTTTCAATGTATTTACGCTGTACGTTTTTTGTAAAGGCAACAATAATTGAGCTGTCTTCCATAGTTACACACAAGCCGTTAGTGCTGCAAATTATATCGTTCTGCTGAATGAGTCTTTAAATCCCTTTATACCCTAGTGACCTCTTGTTTTAAGCAATCATACACGTGGCAGAATGAATGCAATGTTGTAATATCAGGTCAACACCAATAATATGCCATAGTGAACGGTTTAGGGTTAAACAAGAATTTGTCTCGCATATACCTCATATCGCAATAAACCAGGGACAACAGAGTGACGGTTTGATGTATGTAGCTAATATGCTGATGTGTTGGGGGGGAAAAAAGGTCATGTAAATGTGGAACTATTTTTACACATTTGTGTATGTGACATTTGTGTGACCCATTAAGATGCCGTTGCTTAAAGGTTTCTGTAAATGTCTCACGCCAGCCAGTGTTCAGTCTCTTCTGTCGTCCACATTTTATTCAAAACATACATGTTGGAATATTGTTTACAAAAAACTTACACTACATTTTGCTTTACTGAATTTTGACCCCTGTATGAATTAATTTTATTGTCTTTCCTGTTTTTTTTTAATCATCGCCAAATTTTGGAGCTCATGATATCCAGCGTTTTTATGTTCCTTGACCGTTCTTGTGTCCCATTTCACAAGACTTTTTGTCCAATGAATTGCAAACTGATTAGGGAGAAAACAATAAAATACCGTCATTCATTGTGTCGTGTGATGTTGAAGGTGCATTTTGTATGTGGTGTTTTCAGTGTTAATACAAGCTACAGTTCCATGTATTTGCTCTGTCCAAGTATCAGTGGAAGCAAAAGGGGCTTAACATAGAACTACTGCTTTCCACCACTGGGGAGTGGTAGAGCTTTTCTACAAGTCGGACAGTATAGAGGTTATAAACTACATTGGACAGACAAGGTGCCTTGCAATTTTTTTTTTAACACCAAAACAGAAAAAAAAGCTTATTGCTCAAAACTTTGTATTCTTCATATTGGCCAAGTGCATTTTCAAACACTGACCTGAGATGGTAGTCTGAAGCCAATATCCCAAACTTATAGATATGAGATAACTGAACATATCCAACTACTTTAAAAAAAAATCCAAGCAGGTAATGTTTTTATTGTCCCCAGGTGTCAGTATTCCGGATTAGACTCGGGTCAATTTATTAGGAAAGCCTCTAGTACTGGGTGTACCTAATGTTGATGAACATTTGTGACTGATGTACCCCATCTGCTTACTCAGAGGTACTCTTTGGCAAGCCATTTGTAGCCACTGTTTATTTTGGATGTGGTCACCTTTCACAGGCCTCTGGCAACAACACAGTCAACTAAAGTACTGGCGATCAGCAGTTTCTTGTACTCCTAAACCACATTTTTTTCATTCAGACGTACTTGGGCAGATTCTTAACCATGTCTACATGACTAAATACATGGAGATGCTGCCATGTGATTGTCTGATTTGAAATTTACATTATAACCCTGTTGAACTGGGGTGTAATAAATTGCCAATAGCTATGAACTGCTGATGGAATCTGATAATTTACCTAATATAATCAACCACTCTAATTAATTTGCAGAGACTGTTCAAATGGACCCTTGCATCACCCCAGAGACACCAAATCCTCTTTCTGCTGTTAATCTTACATGCACGTACTCTTGATAAACACTCTAACTCTTCATTTCACATCTCCAAGGCTCCACACACCTTCACATCTCTTAACTCAAAACAGACAAGTATCAGAGAAGTCTGATCATAGTCGCAGTTGACATTGTCACACTAGAGGAAGAGCGTATCTTCTGTTTTTTCACATGCATTGTCCTCAGATGAGCTCTGTTAACAGTTTCCAAACCTAGTTTCTGACGCCTTTCCCTTAGATCTACATGCTGTCACCACTTCAGTTTCTATTAAATCACAAACAAGGGAAGTTTCAGCCACCATGTCCAATAGTGATCTGTTTCTGTAAAGCTCCTGAATCAGAATCAGAACATGGAGGCTACGAAGCATTGCCACAGAGCATGATGGGAGGTTAACCACTCAATGAAAGCAGTTATGGAGGCATCTGCATTATTTAAGCTCTGTCAATCATTTAGAGTATTCTTTTGTGAATTGTCACACCAGTGTACTGACATTCATTTGTGCTTTAGTGTTTCTGCAACTGTTGACATCTGTCAACTTGAGGTTTTGTTTATGGGAAAACGCACTTAAATTTTTTTTCTACCCACATTGCTCATTTTAAAGCATATCCTGGGATTAATAGAAATACAGGGAGTTTCTCATTTGTTTTATAGAGAAGACTTAATGGACTGGAAGGTTTGCATTTACTTCCATAAAATCACATCACACCTCATAAAATGCTGATCTGAGAGCTGGTGTTTCAGGATGCAACACAACCACTGCCAAATGCTTTTAGTCCACCCCATTCTGCATGAGTGCACCTAAATACAATTTGAATAGTACTCCTGCAACAACATTTTTAATGTGCTTTATTTCCTATTTATTACAACAAACAGTGCACATTTGATCAGTTGGCATAATCCACTTATCCACCTTAAACACCTACTCATCTAAAATGTTTTATAACTTTTAGTGCATTATTTCTATGTTATTTTATTCTATATTATTACATGTAAATACTCTCGTTTTCTGAACCCACTTTATCCCTTGCGGGGTCACAGGGGTCACTGGAGCCTATCCCAGATGCTCAAGGACGAAGCCAGCAGGGAACCCTGGACAAGTTACCGGTTCAACACGGATTATTCACACGCATTCATACACCAGTGCAGTGACACAGGAGGTAAGGTGGGTGAAATGTCTTGCCCAACAGCACATGATCATGAGAGCGGCAATCGAAGCACCAACCCTTTGATTATTGGATGACCCGCCCGACAACCTGAGTGGAGTGATGGCCTCCCACTGCATAAAATAGTTTGTCATCTTTATATTTTCATCATACTGTATATGACCCATTTGGATGCCCATAGGCCGGCAATAACTGGTAGATTTCTACCAGTTCTAAATGATCTGGAAAGAATTGGCAAAAGGACTCACTCAGCATGTTTTTAACCATTTTAGGGTCAGAATAAGGAAAAGAAAGTCCAGACAGACCATTTTAGGCATAGGGTTTAAAGTGTTAATGAACATCTACACAATCTAGGAAAATATTTGACTTTCATTGAAAAAATGCAAAGTGCAGAGGATAATGTTATCATAAAATGTGACAAATCCCTTAAATGTAGAGAATTTATCTGTGAGTAACTATAAAAAATAGTTCCATGTATTTAAGGTTAATTAGTATCTAACACTCAAGACTCCACATGAGGTTCATTCAGTCTTGGTGCAACTCAAACCCAGACAAAGACACAGAAATTGCAACACACATCCATGACCAATAAAGTAAATATGGGGAAATATGTCACTTTCACTGCAAAAAAAACTGTAAAAGGCAGAGGAAAATATTACTCAAAAATAGTTCTGGAACTTTAAAGGTGAAATCTCATTAAATAAGTATAATTATCAGGTACAGTGACAATGATAATGTCTATTTAGGTTCTGTGAGGAATTAAAATACTTCCCCAAAGCAAAAACAGAACCAAGTTGAGTTCCCATTGCGTCAAGAAAACAGTCCGCATACAAAGCTTTTCAAATATGAGTTCCGAACATTTGTCCACACCTAACACCTGTGATTCAGTGCCAATCCCCTCACATTGTAAATAAATGATTAAAGGTTGTTCTGTCTTTGTTCTCTTCAAAGTTTCTGGTCATGATGATGACTCAGTATTGATAAGCAGGAATAGGGCACAGTATTGACCAGGAAAATGAAAGGCTGGGCCTCTAGTGTTTGAGCAGGAATAATAAAAGTATTGATGTCAGTATGATGAGGGGTTCAGACTGAAGTGTTCTCCTTAATCCATAGACCCAAACACCCACTGGAGATCAAAATCAACCACTGATCTAAAAAGTTTAATACCTGTAGATGCATTAATCCTATCAATACATGTAAATAGTTGGTGTAAGTACAGTTTGTCATCTTTTCATGATCATCAGATATGACACATTTGGATGTTTAGAGACTCTGTAGTTATAGAGCCTCCTTGGACTCCTTAAACAAGGAGTCTGAGCCGCCTCCTGGGTTAATTTTGTGAAATGCAAAAGTTAGACTGAAGATATTGTCACAGTTCTTCCCTGCAGTGGCTTGGGCCACTCCCTCTCCCTCAAGGGACGACCCAATTACTTTGGCCTTTTCCACCACGCTGCATAGCTGCTTGGCATCAGCTATCAGTGGAGGATAAAGGGGCTGGTTCAGGCGCCGCGCAGCATTGACTCCTCTGCTTATTTCTCTTTTGTTGAGTTTGACTTCGGTTCTGGATTCTGGCTCGTGTCTCTTGCTTTTGTATCAGGTTTGTGTCTTTGTTTTTGGTTAGTTGGTGTCTCTGGTTTATGCGTCTGGTGTTCTTTGGTTCTGTCGTTTCATGTTGTATCTCCTTTTGTTAATAAATGTTTCACGTTCCCCTTCAACTCCGTGCATTGGAGCTCCTTTGTCCCCCCCACCCCACATTACAGATATTAATCATTTTAATTCAGTTTTCATATTCAGCTCAAATCAAAGTCAAATGGGCCAGAAACATGAAATACTGTCATATGAAGTATAATGTAAGTATAAGGACAGCACCAAAGTTTTTTTTTTGTTTCATTAAACAAAAAGCAAATTTTGGAGCTGTCATACTTTAAATGACAGTATTTTACATTAAAAAAGTAAAAAATACATGTAAATGTTTACATTTATTGTCACAAACATAAATTCAATATAGGAAGATAGGTGATTTTTACTTAAAAATGTGAAGTGCAAGCGATATTATAAATGGTGATAAATCACTCAAGAAATGTGGTATCAAGATTAAAAAATACATTTGTGTAACTGCCACAGAAAGTAGAGCTGGGTCTTAATGGGTGAAGATGAAAGTAAAAGTGGTGGTGGTGTCTTTAATTTTGTCTGTTTCTGCTATAATAAGGCTGAACTGTAATCTGAGTTTTAACAAACATCTAAATGGTCAGTAAGTAATATAAGAAAATACCTGATTTTCATTTTAAAATTGTGAAATGTGGGTGATATAAGAAATGGTTAATTGCTAAAGAGGAGGCGAAACAGATTAAAAAAAATCATTTGTGTAACTGTTACAAAAGTAGAACTTGGTCTTTATGGGTGATGATGAAAGCCAAAGGGGTGGTTTTGTCTGAAAACACCTCTGCTGATGCTGCGTTATCCCTGCAGGAGACACTAGAACAGTCTGTCCCTCAGTTGTCTCCTCTTCTGCTGGACATGGGTTTGTTAACAAAGCAGACGTCATAATCATGGTGATCTTATCTCCAAAGCTGGGAAGAGGCTGCATGGTGTTCAGGGATAGACAATGATGAACAGCAGCAGTGAAAAGGATGTGCAGTAAATAAAACAAATATATCATTCATTTGTTAAAAAAACTGTGACAAGTTAAGCAGAAATGCCTTGAACAGGACTTTGATAGTGGATAATAGCATGGAAAATGTCCTTGCATGGTTAAAAACAGCAGGTTCTAAAATAAAACAGACATGTGTCAACACTGGAAGGACGCTGGGATTGTGGTGGTTGCCAGGCTGAAAATCAACACCTGGGTATTGAAAAATGTTGCTACGTTCCTGAGTGTTTGCATGAGATAAGAGTGAGGTCAGCGCCGGGTATTTACTCATATGCGTATTTCGAATTTCTTTAATGAGGGAGTGCCCAGAGGAGAAGCATAAAAGTTTCACACTGATTATGTACAAAGTGTATGTGGATATGAACTGGGTGACAGTATTTGTACACACTGCATAGTTAAATCATTCCTGCTTTTGAAATGCAAGTCGCCTCTTTGTTCAAACAGCATTATCTTGAATAAATCCTTACTCCAGCAGAGAATGTCCTCTACACAAAGCTAAAATTAGAAACATAGTGAAATACTGTCTCAAGTTGTCTGTTCCATTGGCTAATTAGAACCTGATGTTATCACTGCCACATTTACCTACATACAAGAGCCAGTCTGAAAATACTCCACTATAAGTCAATGTTCTGCATTCTCAGGTTTGTGCGTGTGTGTATGCGTGTTTAAAATGACTTAAAATATCATTGTTCTGTCTTATTTGTTCTTTAAGGTTTCTTGTTTCATTGTTTCACTTTTTTCTATTTAATGTTTGGCTGCTAGGTTCTGGTTAAAGAAAATGAAAAATTACAGCAATAGTGATATTTGTCCTTTTTCTGTTCCCCCCAGATGACTAATTGCAGCGGCGATTGCACATATGTTTTGTGAGTGACTGAAAATATGATTGTTCTTTCTGCTCCTTTTCATTCATAATCTAGTCAATTTGCCTGGTTGGTGGATGACAGATGGGTGGAATAAATTACATAAATTTAAAATGTTTACTGGTAATTAAATAATTTCATTGGAAAGGTGAGCATATATTTTATATAAACTTCCTGCTCATTGTTCAACTCTTTATTCTTTCATTTGGTTGCGATTTCTATTTTCCCATAAATGAAACTACATGCAAACTAAATGGGCAGGGAAAATGTTATTGTGGAATTTTGGATCAGTCCGGGAACCACAGTTCTGCAGGAAATTACATATTCTGTTCAAGACCCTCATACAATTGCCTCAGTTGTCACATAAGCAATGAATATATGTCAAAGGGATTGAAGGGATAAGTATTTTCATTTCTTAACAAAACCAATTTAGAACAAAAAATTCAAATCCACACACAGATCCACAGTAATAAAAACAAGAGAGGGGGATGATTTCAGGACAGGGTTTATTACAGCTCCAGATGGAAAGAAAACCTCTGAATTGACTTTAACCCTTAAAATGCCTGTAATGACTTCCAAATGGACTTTTAGTATGTGAATTATAACCATTTGTTATAATATTACCCTCTGCAATTTGGATTTATTTAAAGGAGAATTATGTTTGATTTACTGTTGGATGTTGTAAATTCTCAGATTATTTCATCAAAACGGGGAAAACTGAGGAAAATGCAGTCACCTTCAGACAGACTGATTTACTTATCACTGTTGTCATCACAATTTTTTTATTTGTATTTTACATGTTTCTTGTGCAGTTGTGGCTTGAGTTTTACCAGACTGTTTATATATTCAATTATTTTCACTTATTTTCAGGACGGTTTAGACAATCTAGAGTTGTCATTCCCAATGTGCTTTATGATCTGAACTTTTGTAACAAAGCTTAATGTTCTTAAGCTTAATACACTGTCATTAACAACAACATAATACCTTAGTTTTACCTTTATTTTCAATAATCATTGATTTTTTTAATCCTAGTAATAATTTGAAATGTTTAACTCAAGATTTCTGAAATACTTTAGTGTTAAGACTTAACATAATTACTGATTTTACGTGTACCATCGTAATTATCAATAACTTGAATGAGCATTTTTTGTTATGATATTTGGGTGTGATGTGTTCCAGTAATTTTTATCATATGGTGTGTATGCCTGTTCTGGACAAATGAAGATAACTGAATGTAATAACTTTCAATTTCAGATTGAGAAATTCTAAGAATAGTCCACGTCAACTATAGTTCCAGGAAGTACTTTACCCCAGGGGAACTTTCATTGTGTATCCACACAGACACTAAGGGTCTGTTGTAGGAGTCGATGCAATGTGCTTTTACACGTGGCACAACTTTGTCACACCGACACGGGGATAGAAAATGAGCTTTGTTTATGATCAAAACATGATCATTCCCAGCATCCTTCCAGTGTTGCCACAAGTGTCTTATTTTAGAACCTGCTGTTTTACAGCACACAATTTTCTTATGTCATGGCATTTTCTTATGTTATTATCCACTATCAAAGTCCTTAGTCATTAGAGGTGTTTCTACTTCACTTGCCACTGTGTTGCTTTACGAAATGAATGAGATATGAATGAAATCTGCTTATCCTTTTCACTGCTGCCGTTCGTCATTGTCTATCTCTGTGGACACAGTGTTATAGTTTATGCAGCCTCTTCTTAGCTTTGGAGATAAGAATATCATGTCTGCTTTGTTACCAAACACTTTTCCAGCAGAAGAAGAAACTGGAGACGACTGAGGGACAGACAGTTCTAGTGTCTCCTGAAGGGATAACGCAGCATCTGCAGAGGTGTTATTAGACAACAACCCTTTGACTTTCATCTTCACCCATAAAGACTAAACTCTACTTTTGTAGCAGTTACACAAATGAATAAAAAAAATCATTTCACTTTTCAGCAATTCACCATTTATAATAATATTATCACCTGCATTTCTTATTTTAAAGTGAAAATCAGGTATTTTTCTGTATTACTTAGAGACCATTTAGATGTTTGTTAAACCTCAGATTAAAGTTTAGGGTTGTTATATCAGAAACAGAGACAAAAGAAGAGTCACTTTTTCAGTAAAATTGATCAATAACTGAACACAAATCCAGTGTCTCCATTCACTGTCACTGATCAAACACCATGGGTTGTACTGACAAATGAATGTAGAACAGGTCTGTCCATTTAAATTAAATCAATCTTTATTCATACAATACTTTTAATGTAAAAAAATGCAGCTAAAAGTTATTTGCATGTAAATAATCTGTCCCCCTACCTCATACACACACACTCTCCACCACCCAGTGCTGATACACACAAGTGGTGGCATATAAGCCTGACAGCCACATCCTCACCAAACCACAGCTGCATCATGGCAGCAGGGAATTCCACTCCACTATGATACTATTTATATTCCACTTTCAAAGTGCTTTACAACACAGCAATAAGAGCACAGTGAACAAAGTTAAAATACGATACAAAATATTAATATTTCAAAGTGCAGGTTCAGTTTGGCAAGTAATAGACAATGGTCATTTTTAGAAGATGACGTCTTATGACAAAACATATTCATCTGCTTGGGCTAATACGGTCT
>JAPTHA010000028.1:11563660-11574221 GCA_029814585.1 Gymnapogon annona
CCGACAACATAGCTCCTGGGATCATCCGGGTACTCAAACTCCCCCACCACGATAAGGTAGCAGTTCAAGGGGGAGAATTGGAACCAGAATTAGACTTCTAAAAAAGATATATATATATATATATATATCTTTTTTAGAAGTCTAATTCTGGTTGTAGATGGATATTTAAATCTCCCCCACATATCAAATTATCTACAGTTTCTGTTACCATCCTAATGGTAATGTTTTGGAGGAAGCTAAAATCACTTCCTGGTATATTTAATAAAGTATACCATATATGTTCCCTCTTACTAAAAATAACAAAAAAAGATAAAAGGAATCTACCTTCTCTGTCTCCAGCTTCAAAGTTCTTTTAAATATTTAGCCTGCTAGAAATGGGTATAGCAACTCCTCTTCTAGGTCCTAGTTTATAGGATGATAAAACAAGGAAGTTTTCTGTGTTCAGTTATTTATGTGAGTTTCCTGTAGATGTGCTAAATGGGCTTGTTCCCTCTTCAGTTAATCATTGCCTGCCATTGACGTCTATAGCCGTCATTTGAGACAGGTAGACAGGCAACGTTGGCTGATGTCTGGCAGGCAATGAGTTAAGATAGAATTTTACTGTGTTTGACTATATTTAATAACCTGTTGACATTATAAGAGATAAATTTCACTTTGGCACTAGCCATAAATTCACCGCACAGTAGTAGCTTCGAGCCTGAGGATCTGCTGTGCGGAGAGCTCTGAGCAGAGTCAACCCGTGGAAAGCTGCAGGCCCTGTCAACATTCCAGGACGTCTTGTGTGTGCTGACCAGCTGGCCCAGGTGTTCGTGGACATCTTCAACACTTCACTGAACCAGGGTGTCGTTCATTATGCTAAAAGTCAGACACCATCATCCCGGTTCCAAAGTCTTCCTCCATCACATGCCTTAACGACCTTCGTCCCATTGCACTAACATCAACCATCATGAAGTGCTTTGAGCGGGTTGTTAAGGATCATAGAATGACTGTGCTGCCCCCATTATTTGACCCGTTCCAGTTTGCCTACCAGCCCAACTGTTCCACTGAGGACGGCATCTCCTCTGCTCTCCACGTGAGCCTGGAGCACCTGGAGGGTAAAAACACCCATGTGAGGATGTTGTTCCTGGACTTCAGCTCAGTGTTCAACACTATCATCCCCCAGGATCTGTTGAGCAAACTGGGCCCCCTGGGACTGAACAACCCCCTGTGTAACTGGCTGTTGGACTTCCTGACCAACAGAACCCAGTATGTTCGATTGGGCAACAACACCTCCAAGGTCATCACCCTGAACACTGGCTCCCCCCAGGGCTGCGTCCTGAGCCCCCTGCTGTTCACTCTGATGACCCATGACTGTCGTCCAAGGTATAACACCAACCACATAGTAAAGTATGCGGACGACACCACAGTCATGGGCCTCATTCGGGACGACAACGAGCTAGCCTACAGGGAAGAGGTGCAGCTCCTGGTTGACTGTTGTAAGACGAATAACCTGCCCCTGAACATCGATAAGACTAAAGAGATCATTGTTGACTTCAGGAGATCTCGGCCCAGTCAATCTCACTCTTCATCATTGGCGCTGCAGTGGAGGTTGTCAGTAGCACCAGGTTCCTGGGGGTGCACATCACTTACACACACATCACAACCTTAACTGGACCCTTCACGCGGCCTCTTTGGTGAAGAAATCCCCGCAGTGCCTGCACTTCAGCTGCAGGATGAGAAGGGCGTCCCTGCCCCCTCCCATCCTCACTACCTTCTCCAGCGGCACCATCGAAGGTCTGCCATGTTACAGTAGCATTGTGCTAACAACAGTTCGTCACTAACCACAGTTGACGACACCCTTGTCAGCCCTTTTGTCTTCTCTCAAATTGTGCCTCAGTGTTCCCAAACAAAGTCGAGACCTACTTCAGGAAAACTAATTGTGATTTAACTGACTTTAAGGTACAGGGAGAGCAGCGGGATAACAAAGCCTAGCTCAGTGAAGATACAAACATACACACGTGTACTCACCGACTGCAGATGCAGCCGGTGTCCGTCACTCCAAAGGTTTATCACAGCACCCGTTTCTGATCCTCGTCTGTGGCTTCGAATCCAAAATACTGACAAATGACCGACATGCTGTTTGGCTTTGGTATCAAATCCCTCAGATCCCCTTCTATCATGTCTGAAGTTGAATGACCAGCGACACTGATGGGAGTGTAGAACACGTGACCTGTCCATGCGCAGCATAGAGCTTCTTGTTTGGTTGCTTACACAGAGTCACCACTCTGGGCGTTTCTACACTATAGACTACCTTGTGAGAAATGTAAAAAAAGAAAGAAAAATAGACGGTTTTGACGATCTGAAAATCGCGTTGTCTGAAATCGCGATTTTCGGGTCTAAAACGATAGATCGTTCAGCTCTACTGTGTAGGTGAGCTGTTTTTTGTATTTTTGTTGCTGGCGCGCTCTACAGTAGTGCTTTTCTTTGGTACATCCTTTTCCCCCATCTTTGCCCGCGTTGTTTTTTTAGTTTTGTAAGAAAAAATTATATCAGAATCAGAATTCCTTTTTTATCCCGGGAGGAAATTATTTTTTGAAACATACATGCATCGACCACAATTGTATAGAAACCAGAAAAGAAAAACTTTAGAAAAAGTAACAATAAATAGACAAAGGTCCTAAGCCCAAGATTGTACTTAAACACCAGTGCAAGTATGCAGCAAATAGATATATACAGATATATGACAGTTTATTGAGGCAGAATAAAATTTTTAATGAGGGAGAATCTCTTCTAGGCTGCCATTTGCTGCAGAGACGTCACCAGAACTCCCCACATTTACTTTTCAAATTTTTAAGTACATCTTGCTGATACTACTCATCTACTTTTAATATCGAACATTGTCTTGTAAAGTTCTGCAACTTTGTGCAACTAGTGCTGCAAATTTCAACAATATAATCTCAGAAAATAGTTTCACAGTGTAGTTTTTTTCTCATGACTCACTGGATAATGTATTCTAATAAGTAAAATAGCAACATTGAAATGTGTAGATCAGATCAGGAACATGTTTTAGATAAATGCTTATTTTTAAGTATTTGACTTTTTTTTAATATTGCTCTCCTTTAATAAGGATCTGAGTATTCCAATGAACTGAATGTGTTTGTGTTGAAGATTCACGAGAAACTCAGACAGTACGAGAGACAAAGTCCAACACCTGTCCTGCACAGTGCGTCATCTCTGGCCGAGGATGTAAGTTCATCACACGTACGCATGCACAAGCACTGCATTGTTTTTTCCACTCAGACACAGCAGTTGGTCAGAATGAATAAGCTCTGACAGAGAAGCAATGCAGGTATCAAAAGTGAATTTTAATGTTCTCAAAGTGCTGAATCATCCTGATGTTCATCTAATGAAACTCCATATCACCCTGCTTTCTCGCTCTCACCAGTTATCAGAGAGGAAAATGCTGACTTTAGCTCCTCACTACTTATCATTCCCAGTGTGCATGTCTGCGTGTGTGTCTGCACTTATAATACAGTATAGTCCAGGGCTCTTCAGAAGTGTCAACATAACTGTTTTATTTCAGGTCATGACTCGGGGTTCGTGTGTTGCGATTTACAGGTGGCAGAGGAGCTGCAGAGTGGACAGATGAGCACAGAAGAGAAGGAGCTTCTGCACTTGCTGACGTCGCCGCATCTTAAGGTAAACCATCTGTCACTTTAACAGCTTTTGCAAAATACGGACAGAAAGGGCTTGTATGCATCCATGCATATATTTTCCAGGCCTGATATTGCACAGTAGATTCTCTGAGGCGTTTCTTTACATGCTCCAGCAGCTGACCGCCTGTTTCCCTTTTATCCCCGTCAGGCCGTTCTCTCGGTGCACGACACCGTGGCACAGAAAAACTTCGACCCTGTTCTGCCTCCATTGCCAGACGACTTTGAGGATGAACTGGAGGAGGAGTCAGTGAAGATTGTCAGGCTGGTGAAGAACAAAGAGCCTCTGGTGAGTCAGCCCAAGAGATGAGAGTGGAACTGAAACTATAAAAGCTTGCAGCGAAAGGAGACGAGTGACGGAACCATGCGATACCTTTGTTCCTATTAGTTAATGATCCTTTTATATGGGTATAACTATATATCTGTATAATACTATATATCTGACGCTGTCTCTTTATTGATCTTTACTGTTGCACTCAATCTGTTCTTTTCTTATCTTATTTCTATTTATATATCTATATTATTATGAATCGCTCTTATTTTTCATCATATTTGCAGTATCTCTGTGTGTGTCTTGTCTTATATGTGCTGCTGTAACCTGAAATTTCCCCGTAAGGGACTAATAAAGATATCTAATCAAATCTAATCTAATCTAATCTTTTCCTACATTTACCCTCCAGGGAGCCACCATCAGGCGTGATGAAGCCACCGGGGCCGTGACTGTGGCCCGGATCATGAGGGGGGGTGCAGCTGACCGAAGTGGTATAGTATCTCTAATGGGCCTTTAACAATGTGTGTAATGAAAGATCTGTTAAATACTAAATTTGATTTTGCCTCCACTGTCTTGTAAACCTCTTGGATGATTTCTTGAAGCTGCAGTCCTTCATAGTTTGGAATAATTCCACTGTTACTTTTCAGCATATGTTTTTCAAGTGGCCTAAGAATCTATTTTCAGTAGGACATGTACATGTAGCCCATGATGGGAGGTTTTGAATACTCGGGTGTTTTCAGACAGGTAGAAAGGTTTTCATTTTCAGTCCAATGTTATTCCTGATTCTTAACTCTGTGGCTCTACACGGAAAGTTTGAAAACTTTGCTTTTCCACAGTGAAATGATGCCATCTATATTCATATGCAGTGTCTTGTTTTGGACAGGGAGCAGACAGCTGCAGAGTAAAAGTGGGTATTATCAAGGTCTAGTATTTTTCCCCCTGCAACTTCAAGTCCGAAAAGAAGTTTAGAAGATGGTAAAGTGTAACTGAAGAGTTTTCAAACACCCATAAGGTTATAATTATTGTAATTGAATGTACTCTGTGTTTACTTTTGGTCTTTTCGTGTCCAAGGTAGATGTTTCATGCACGTTGAAATCGGAAGAGAGATACAGTCGTCATGTCTAAATATAAGAAGCAGTTCCTTCAACGCTTTTGACAAACTGTCACAAACAAGCAGTGAAACCCGAGTATCCTCAGCCTACCTTGTATAGTCCACGACAATGTAGACCCTTCACAGCAGCAAAGAGATGAGAAAGAGAGATATGGTGTGGCTTCTGCCGTCTGAAAGCCAAAGCTTTGCTTGAGTCAAAACAAGAGTCCCCTGAGAGTCGATCGCACATTACAGGGTGTCGGCACCTTTTCGTGGATAGTACATTCGAGATCATAGCCATACTCATGTGCTGGGTTGACTGCACTATTTGGCATTAGAAACACACTGTTAGAAAAGTAAACCAATCTGTGTTGGTGTCCACGAATCATTATTGTCTTCCTCCCTTTTCCTGCTGTGTCAAGTGATGGGATCCGCTCTCATCGATGTGGAGACAGAGGCTGCATTTCTGTTATACCCTCAGGTCTCTGTTTTTGTCTTCTGAGTGCGTACCTTTTTTGTATACAATCAGACAAGTAACATGTAAGCCATGTGCTGCTGCATCCTGAGGGAACAGCATATTGATCTCATGTCTGGCAGCCTTTGGTTTCATTGTTATGGCTGCGGTTAAAAGGATCACTTGAGAAAGTGCCGCGGATCAGCCAATCTGACAACAATAAGGATGTGAAGATACAACTGATAAACCCCAAGGCACACGCGGCTCTATAAAGCCTCTATTGTCTGTGAAGTCTCTCAGGCAGTGTCCTTATGCTGTGTTGCAGGTTTGGTCCATGTGGGAGATGAACTCAGGGAAGTCAATGGAGTCTCTGTGATCCACAAGAGGCCTGATGAGATAAGTCAGCTTCTGGTAAGACACTCGTACTATATAATTACAAATGGAAATATATATAAAGATATATATAAATCTAAATATATATTATATATTTTTTATATACACACAGTATATATATATTCTCTCTATCAATCGATCGATAAGGAACCTGTGTCAACATCCCGTGTAATTTATTTGACCCTTAAGTACCGACATTGTGACAATCAACAAAACTGGATGAAAAAGACCATCACTCCAGATAGAGCACCCAATCATGTTACCACCTCCCACCAATAAATGATGTGTGTTTCTATTCAAAGTGAAGGAGAAAATCCAGTTTGGTCCTGGGTGGTTTAGAACAAAAGTACATATATGAAATCTTTATGACAAAATTGAACATTAAAAAAAACAAAACACAGGCGCCTAAAGGTTTCATCCCTGATACTGAACTCAACAGTTCTATCATGGAAAGTAGTCCATCGAGTAGTTCAACTAAGAATACAGTAGTTATACCGGTACTTATAATGCAATATACTGTAAGTGCTGCGTTATATCTAACCAAATGAAAGTATGCTATGAGTAGTTTTGAAACCATGTTGCCAATGGATGGAAAACTTAGAATGTGTCAAAACTTGTGTACCAGATTCTTTCCCAAAAATATGTGTGTCCTAGATCATGGGTGTATAACTGGCCCACCAAAGTATCCCAACCGGTCCATGGGTTATATTTGTGAAGTGGAAAAATTACACTGAAAACATTAATAGCTAGTGATGTGAAGGTCATCTTAGTTCAGTTTCCATGCATAGACTTATAGGTTATACTATCATAATAAACTGGTACCGTAATGTAACTAGTAATGACCTCACTGAATTTTGCTCTTTGTTTTAATGTAAAAAAAGTAAAACTACATCAAAATGTTGCCATATTCAAACTGTCCCTTCACAAAAAATGCTAACTTTGTAGTTATAGAGACCTTGTAAAAACGATTTGCTGTTATTTCTTCACTTGTTTGGCCCACTTCAGACCATTGGGCTGTATTTGAACGTTGAACTTGGACACCCTTCCTCTAGGTAGAAGAATTCACTAAAAGCCCAACAATGCTACAACTTTCTTATCTTAACGAATCATTGTATATGTCTGATAAATATACAGCTGCAAGATGAACACTGGCTCAATAAACATAAGTGGAATTGAATTTTGTACATATTCTGCATGTTTTGGTCAACATTTCACCGTTTCAGTTCAACTATGTTTGTTATTTATTTAAGATTGAATCTCTCCTGTTCTTCTTCTTATTTGTGATCTAGTCCCAGTCCCAGGGCTCCATCACTCTAAAGATAATTCCTGCTATTAAAGAAGAGGACCGACTGAAGGAGAGCAAGGTCAGACAGGATGAATATAGCAGTACTTCCTGCTGGAAGTGGAATACCACGGTGTACTTGGATTTTTGTGAAGTGTTGTGCCTTTGAAATTTTCTTTATGGCTTCATTTTCTTCACCAATTCCAGTCATAATTCCACTTCTTTCCAACCCAAACATTTTTCCCCATTTGTTTTCTCTTTCATGGAAATTGTTCATCACAAGCCATAGAGAATTGAGTATTTTTTTCCTTTTTTCCAAATCCGCACTGGGTTTTCTCACTCATAGACGTCTCAAAATAACAAACTCCTGATGCACAGATTTTTTTAGATTAATGAATCCAACTGAAAACGAACTGCTGTGTTTTCCATCTTATCTCATATGTTAGTGCGTAAGTCAACACTGACAGCAGGAGATGAACGGTCATCCAGGGCTCAGTTTAGCAGTCTGGCGCCACTTCCACTGCTAAGAGACTATTGTTGAAAAACGTAACTTTGCTTGGTTGCATATTGATGTATCACCCCAGATATTTGGAGGAGAAATATTGCATATGCAGTGCTGTGGCTTTTTTGTTTTTGCAGGCATATTTATTAGTCTCATTAAGAGAGAAAATACAGGAAATTTCATCATACTGTGTTCTCTTCGACCGGTGTGTTTGATTGCAGGTCTACATGAGAGCCTTGTTTGACTACATCCCTTTAGAAGACAAAGCCACACCTTGTCAAGAGGCGGGACTTCCCTTCAAGCGGGGTGACATCCTGCAGGTCGTGACCCAGGATGACCACACGTGGTGGCAGGCGAAGCGCGTGGGTGACAACAACCTACGGGCTGGGCTTATCCCGTCCAAACAGTTCCAGGAAAGGTGAGTTTTAGAGGTGGGGTTATGTACAGATTTAGATATGGATTAAATAATAAACCTGCGGTGTGAAATAACCAGTCCTGTGACTGAACAGTTCATCCACACGCTGCTCATATGTGTTTTATCCCAGCGCTTGTAATCCTTTGAATCCATGTTCATGCGTTCCAGTTTGAAGGGTCAAATATGATTAGATGGAGCATCAGAGTAGAGTAGAGGGAATAAATCAAAACACAGCCTTGAATGGGCGCGCACTGATGTGGCAAGTGTCTGGCGGTAAGATAATCTCACCAGGCCACGACATCCATGCCAAACACCACAGTGTCTGTTGGATTCATGACAACAGCTTGGATGTAAAGGCACAGGTCAAACTGCAGGGGTAACCAAATGTCGTGACTGCTTAAATTGGGTCATGTTAGGTTGAATAAGTGTTTAGGATTAAAGCAGTGGTGGTCATATCATCGATTCCTGTCTTGAAGACTTGAAATTTGTCATTGTCAATAGTTTTATACATGTTTATACTTGTGCTTTAATTTTGCTTTGTGATTGAGGCTTCAAGTACTATAGGGTATAGGAGATGAAAAGAAAAGCATGATGGAGAAGGAGCATCACAATGGCTGAAAAGTGTAAACTTTGGATCTGAATAATGAACTTAGCTGAGCAAAAAAAAAAAACGGCTGTTTCGAACATAATACAGTATGGTGATCAAATAAAAATAAATAGTGCATTGTTTTTCAGACTGTGTTACTTTTTACAAGTAACATCCTGTAACAAAATAGGATATTTTGAATTTCTTCAAGTCTTTATTCGTCGCCCATTTATTTGTTATCAAACTTTCCATATTTTTATAGCTTTCTTATTTTGTGCACCGTTCACTTCTGAGAATAATGAGAACAAAACTTATTGTACTGCTTTCCTTACGGTAGTTTTTATTCAACGTTCATATTTTGGAAAACTCTAAAAGCAAAGGTTAATTTGTATACATCAGGGAAAGTAACCAGACACTCCATGTTTCAATCCAGCCTTTTTTTTTATAAAGCACTTAAATAACAATGCCAAAGTGGCCCAAACATATCAAATGTTATTCTCTCTCTCTCACCTCGGCGATGTTCCCTCCTTACTGTTTATTTCTCAGCTGTCCATTCTCTTCCCGCATTCATCCTCTCGTGCTCTTTGTTCTGCTGCACATTCCTCCAGGCGACTGGCCTACAGGATGAAAATGGGAACGCTCCCGAATCCAAAATCCCCTAAAAAGCCAGCCTGTAAGTTCCCGCTTCCCAGGATTCCACTGCATTGTCAGAATGATTTCATTATTGCAGTTTTATAGATTCAGGATCTTCCAGCTCAGCTTTGACTGTAGATGTACTGTACTCAGTACAAGACAGTAATTCCTCTGGATAAACGGAACCATGTATTCATTAACATTTGTTGACCTTTTTTTTTGAGGGTTATTGGCATTCTCAGAGGCATTAGCATTCACTGTCTGTGCTCTCCACGGTGCTATGTGGACATATTTTTAACAGGAAAGGCAGAGAGGGAGGGATCGCATATGAATTCATCTCTTTCATGTTTGGACCATCTGGCCAGTGAGAGCACTATGAGTTTAGCTTAAGTAGATCCACAAAGTGTTAGAGGACAAAAACAAAGCCCTCACAGTATGTTACACTGCCCACTTTCTCGCTTGATACTACAAAGGTGGAACGTAAACACACAGGTGAGTGGGTAATGTGAGTGGAGGCTCTTTGCGGCACATAAGCTGCAAGCGATCCGGTGAGGTCTGAGCTACAGGGAGACGACGGGACCTTAGCAACAATGACCGGCAGCCCCGCCACAGCATCAAGGTCCGAGGGGATTCTTCTGCTTTGGCCCCTCTGCACACGCCTCAGATTAACCCATAAAACCCAGAACTACTTTATGTCAATTCCCAGAGAAAATATTCTTTATATCTAGCCTTTCCTAAGGGATTTCTCACCATTTATTTATAATATTATCCTCTATTTTATCAGTATAAATCAGGTATTTTTTTGTAATTTGCCCATAAAGACCCAAACACTCACTGATAACCAAAATCATTTACTGGTATAAACTATTTAATGCCTGTTGATCCACTAATCCTATCAATACATGTAAATAATTAGTGTAAAAAAAGAATTCATCTTTTCTTTTTTTTTTTTTCACTTTTTATATTTTTTTTTATTTTTCCTTTAGACAACAACATTACATTACATAACACCCAATCACATTTGTTCATCATCAGGCTATGCCCCCCACCCACATTAACAAGGCCATAGGCGTCAGCCAAGACAAAACTCAAACAAAACCAAACGGCACGAGTCAAGACAAGACAAAACAAGACCAAACATTGACGATACGAACTACACGGTACGCAGAGACACATGTTAACCTCACACCCCCTCCATCACTGTACAACTACACATGTACAGCTACAGTATATGGAGCCGAGT
>JAPTHA010000028.1:11751354-11764040 GCA_029814585.1 Gymnapogon annona
ATCTATCTATATATCTATCTAATAAACCAAGGACGAATTCCGTAAAGTCTGAATTAGAATTACATAGAATTCAGTTTAATCAAACATGTTACGTTGGAGTCCTGCGTCATGTTATCTGTGTTAGTTTTTACTATGAGTTATATCATCCTACATACATTCCATTGATTACACATTTCAAAACATAACCATGTTTAAATGTATTGTCCCTGTTAAATAAAAGTTTAAATAAAAATAAATGATGATGAGTTGTTTCGGCTATTTCCCTTCCAGGGCCATCACAGCGAATCCAATTCGCATATTTGATTTGTCAGGAGTTTTTACGACAGGTGCCCTTCCTGACACAACCCTTGTATTTATCCAGGCTTGGGACCAACACAATGAAACATTGAGGCTACAGTTTAAATAAAAAAAAATAAATAAAAGACTGTTAAACAGAAGTAAGACTTGCCGATCAGAACAAAAATTCATCAGAATGTATAAATAATAACAATAATAGATATAACTAAAAATAGAATAAACATTACATATTAAACCATGCTCTTACTTGAGAAAAATAAGGAAAATATGTATAATTATTTTTTTGACTGTAGTTTGATGATGTTGTGGAATAAGATAAAGGATGGAACATTCCCCTGGGAGGTCTGTGCTGTGCTTGCACAATTAGTTTTATTTCTAGATTTTTACAGATTATTCAGACTTCAACGATAACATCTATCTAGGACTTACCTTTATCTGTACCTAAAATAGTGCCCCTTGTGGGATTAATAAGACTGTTTGCACTGTGTCCTGGCCTTCAATTGTTAAGTGGCAGCTTCTGGAGCCTCCTGATAAGTTTTTCTTGACCTGCAAATGAAATTTACAACAGATTTTCTAACACACAAACAAAACAGACACTTAAAACCTTTACAACCAAGCATTTCAAAGAGTAGTCCCGCGTCACTGTGGTCCCGCTGTGAGATTCCTTCTCAGATAGACTTGATACATTACAGTGACCAAAGCAAGGAGGTTCACCTTTTTCATCTTCTGCTGAGTGTTTGATTGGTTCTCTCCAGCCCTGAGCGCTATTTAATTCGTCATTGCACACAGTTATCTGCTTCTAGAAGGAGCTTTGGAAAAGTAAGGTGAAGATGTCTATCTGCTCTGCACAGAGAGAGGCTTAGCTCAGTTTGATAAGGTATCACTTATATGTTAGTGTGGGTAGTTTCAGCATCTCCGCAAGCCCTGTCACCATTTGTTGTTGCTGGGATGCATTGAGAAGGGGAGGCTCAGAATACATCAGTATTGACAATGTGGGAGCAAAGTAGACCACCATAAACTACAGTGCAAAGCTAATAGATTTATTGATTAGCCCAGCCCTCGACCAGTTCCTCTTCTCTGTGATGCAGTGCATGAAAGCCTGCTGCTGCCAGAACTATGGGAGGCACTTGTATTCCCACCAAGACCATCCCAATGCTTCCTCTCTACACCATTTCTCACTCCCAACACCAAACTGCACCTTCCTGTTCCCAAACCACCTGCTGCTACACAATTTAATGCATCCTATGTACAAAGTCTCCAATTAACTACCTCTGAAAAACATGATCCATGCATATTCTCTGAGACAATCAGGCGACAATTCACACAACCTTAAGCTAAAAGACTCACTTGTTCATTTACTTCCAAGTTAAAGTGTGTTTGTTCTGGCACTTTTGTTTAATATTGTTGTTGCATTCTTTCTTGGTCTTGGAGTGACAGTGCTCTAAATGCAGTGATAATGAATAGGCCGTGGGGAGTCTTTGCTGACTTGCAGCGGCAGACTAATGAGATTAGGAAAACAACCTAAGGCCCGTTAACGGCATGAGGCCTCCTATGAAGTGCATGAGGAGGACTGTGATATATCAACGTAGTTCTATAATGGGGAAGAAATGCAGACAACATCAATATAACATGAGGTAACCAAAAAAAATTCTGAACCTGTAGTGACCGCGTAGGCACAATGGGAAGTTATTTGAGGGAACACATCTAAAAAGACTACAGTCTCATAATCAGTCTCATTTGTTTGAGATGAGCGTCATTTTATAGACCCAATTGTTTTAGGTTTGCACAGACAACAATCACTCTCCATCATTGGTGCTGTAATCCTTTCTCACACTTCCTTGCAGAACACTCAGTTCTATGAAATATCGCATTCAGAAACATTCAGATCCAGGAACAAACTCAAATCCACACGTTTACTGAAAACATTTCAGAGCAATAGCACATAAGAGTGTACCAGCCCTCACATGCACTCCTTTCAGATAGAACCTGACCTGAAGACTGAGTAGAACAGGAGTCACATTAACAAGCCTTTATCAATGCTGTTCTGCACATAACTAAATGCAGCCCAGAGGCATTATGTCTCTCTCTCTCTCTCTGTCTCTTTTCTGAAATGAATGAAGCTGCTGCAAACATTGTTAATAGATCTAAGCTGGAGGGCATGTTTCTGATTAAGCTTCACATTTGTAAAGCATGACTGACGTGCTGGTTCGGAAACGGGTCTCGAAGACAGCAAAGGTCAACGGACCTAACGGCAAATATCACCAGTAAAAAGACTAATGAAATCGTCCCAAAAACTAGCCAGTGGGGATATGTTTCTGGTGAGGGGGGATGAAATACATGAGTATGTGATATTATACTCTGTATTTTGGTCCAAGGGAATGAGTGTTTTCATGCTTGGATGACTTTAATAATACTGCCTGTAAAAGACAGTAATATATTTTGGAGAGTCCACTGCACGATATGGTTAGGGCTACTTTGAGCTAATTTACTTCAAATGCCCTGTATGTAATGAAATAGGTGTTTGGATCTATTAAAGAACCCAATTGTCTACCGTGGGGGATGGAGGGACTCAAAGGAAGCACTAGAACCCAACCATTTCATAATACTTGGATATGGACCATACTTATTAAACCATTGATAATATTTTGCCATAGTTTTTTAGATGTTAAAGTGAAATCAGAAATGCCTGTGATTGACATTTGCAAAGTAGTTTCACTGGCTTTTTAATATAACAGAGAAAGAGTTTTTTTTCTGAAGCTGAACAAGAATAAAACTTGTCCCAAGCCATATGGCACTCAGACATAGTCTCCAAAGATGAGTTATACAAGTTATTGACAAAGGTTTAAAGAAAACTGAGTCCGATTTAATTTTAAACCAGTATAAATAATAGTATTTTCCTATTGGGCCAATTACTCCATTTGTCACAATATAAATGACTGGGGCCACTCCACTTAAGACCTCGCTCCATGAGGGATTTCCATTCTGGAACAATTCTCACTAATTATTCTGATAAATAGTGAAATATTAAGGTCCTTTTTTAAGATGAGTATTTCTAACCTTATGATGAAATTCAACTAGGATGAGCATCAGCTAAGCGCTCAACTTTGTTCTGTTTGTTTAGACGTTCTCCCTCCTAAGTCAATGACTACAGGGTCACAATAGAAAATACAAATGCAAATGACATGCACAAGTTTGAGTTTCTGTACAACCACAGAGAAAACATCTGTCATATTTCAGACATGCCAAGGGACTGCACAAAGCAGACACGAAAATCTCCAAATCCTCACACCAGAGTAGATGAATATGAGCGCAATTAGACACAGGCAGTAAACTGCTCTGGGTGAGTGCACACAACTGTAGGAACAAACAAAGTCTTTGATATGGAAGCCCATTTGGTTTATTTCACTTGATACAGCCACCATCACACCACTTAGCATATATTTTACTACTCTCTCCAGGTTTTGTCTTCCTCACTCAAGCATTCACTTAACACGCCGTGGTGTTGATTTAATTATTGCCCGCTGCTATAACTGTTCTGCTCATCTTTATGTGAAATTACATAGAAAGGTTTAACTGTCAGACAGAACAGGACGCTACAGCAGCTCGTATCCAGCATATTTACAATCCCAAACAAATGGTCATTAAAATAGGTGCTGCTGAATTAACCATCTGTCTAAAAGAACAACATGAATGCAACATTAATAATAATAATTAATAATAATAATAATGGATTAGATTTATATATCGCTTTTTCCAGAGAACTCCAAGAGCGTGAATCAAAGGATCCATAATTTGCTCACTCTCACATTCACGCTCAGGGAGTGGTAAACTATGTTATGTAAAAACAGTCTCCCTGGGGCAGACTGACGAAAGTGTAGCTACCAATCCGTGTTGAATGGCCCACCAAACATTCACGTGAATTCATACAGCAGTGCAAAGGCAGTAGAAGCAACAGGGGTGAAGTATCTTGCCCAAGAACACAAATATATATGGCCAGGACAGAGTGGGATTCGAACCTCTAACCCCTCAGTTATTGGATGATCCGCTCTACCTCCTGAGCCCTAATTACACTGCAGTTAAATGATGGACACTAAACACAATAAAGGGATTAAAGTGGAGCGAAATCAGAATGGATTAGACTTACTGAGGAGAAGTTGTGAGCTCCACAGGGCTCCCCTCTGTATTTGCACGAGAGAAGCATGTCATCCAGTTGGTGGCTCAGTCTGTCCATAAACTCCAGATTGGTTCCTTCAAAGTTCCTGGGTGGCAGAAAGAGCCTAAAGTCTGACAGTTTATTGAACCAAGCTAGGCGGTCTTCCTGAAGCAAGTCCAGAACCAGGGGCCTCACAGTCCGGTTGGCCAGCAGCAGGCCCAGCCAGTGGCCCGCAAAGTACAGGTCGCTCTTGGTGAGCTTGTAGAGGCGGATGGGGTTGTTGTTGCAGATAGTGACTGCTGGGAAGGACAGTTCTTTGGCCCACTCCGTGTGGACTCGTGTGTATGTGGGGAAGGAAAGCCAGTGGAGTAGGCGATTTGAGGACCAAGATAAAAGAAGCCCAAGGGAAGTGCAGAGGGCCAGCAGCCAGAATGCCCTGCGACCCAAGGAGCCTCCAGAGTTGCAAACATGCCTCAAGCCATGCAGACGTGTCCTTGACAGCAGAGTGGAAGTGACCTGGTCCAAAGTTGGCTTTGTAGGATGGCACTGGCGGCCCGTTCTGATCATGGCCGGGGATCCCCGCCGGAGACAGCGCCCCTCCAGGGCCATGGCAGCCCACAGCAGCCCTACAGCCACGGGAAAGGCTTCATTTCCCAGCCAGGCCTCTGGGGCTGGGGCCCACATGTAGCTCCAGGATAAATCCACTACTGTAATCCACACCTGGATTGTTAGTCCTAATAATTCATAAAAAGCCCCTGCTGCAAATAGTCTGCACACATGTGGAAGAAGCCTGAAGGAAAGCTCTCCACGTCGTCTTGGCTGTGATGAATTTAGCAGCAACTACTTGTTGATCATCTCGTCCATTGCTCAATCTGACATAGTCTCCAATCTTCCAACTCGGTGCGGAAAAAAGATATGAAAAGAAATATATGAAAAAGTGGCTTCTACATGAGGGACCCCATCCACCGCGGTTAGTGTGACAGTGAACAAGAGAGAATAAGACAGAGAGAAAGGGAGGGGAGGGGAGACTAAATGAGGAGGATGGAATACAAACTACCGTAGGCTAAGAAGAGAAGAAGTCAAAATAAATGAAAGGACAAAAGGTAATTAAAATAACGAGACAACCACGGAGGGACTAGGCTGGTGTGGTGCAGTCTGTCACAGCTTGTTCCAACGCTATGCTTTCTTTTCTTCTGAGTTACGTGTATGTGTTGTGCTTGCAGAGGCTATCTGTCTCATGTCATTATTATGTGCCGGCTTTAATTGAATTCACAAAAGTCCTCCGTGAGCACTTGTTTCCTGTCCTGCTTTGCAGTCTCACTTTTTTTATGCTTGGACTCCAGCGTAATGTCACCGATATTTGCCTCGGCTCCCTCCCCCCTTGGCTTTAACCGGTGCTTTTAGGTCCCGTGGGTAAGTAACCACGGGGCAGCTTCATCTCGAAACAGATCTGCTTCTCAGCACAACAACCACTGTGAGAAACATGCTAGTGCACGCCTGACTTTCGTGGGCAAACACTCACACCGGCTTCCTGTAGGAAACCAGACTAGGGATAATCTGTTGTGTCACACTAGATCTCTACATTTTGCCCACCCCCCCCATTTCTCTTTTCTTGCCTCTCCTTCTACTACTTAGAAACAGCATCTCAATGTAAAAAACAAAAAAAACAACTCAATATCCCTCTTGTGTTTGCACTCCTAAAAATACTCCCTTCTAATCACATCCATCAACTTGCCCTCACGCTCCTCCTCCTCGTCGCTCTCGTGTCAGTCAAGCCCCGTAAGCTCGACCTCCTGTCAGGCTCTCTCTCCTCCTCCTCTTCTTCTTTTCCACTTTGTGCATGCACTTCTCTCACTTGTCTCCTCCGTCAGGCAGGGTTCCTCCGTGTTCTTCTTTCCCTCCGTGTCCTTGTCAGATCCATCCAGCTTTGTGCCCTCTCTCAGCTCTGAATGACTTCTCTCCTCTCAGTGGTTTCTCTCCTCGTTTCCTCCTCCTCCTCCCTCCCTTCTCTATTTTGTCTCTCGCATTTTTTTTTTGCTCCGCTGTATTGTTCCCGTTTTCCAGTCGGCGTGTCCTCCCGCTGCACCTCTTTTTCCTTCTCCTGCGCCACAGCTCCCCGCCGCTCGTGCGTCCGTCACTGATGAGAGCGCCCGTCTCTCTGCGCGCTAACATCCACCCCCCCTCCCCCCGTTCGTCTACTGCTTGTGATGAGACATGGCGAAGGAGAGGCGGTGTATGTATGAGCCCGGTCTGTGTGGAGCAAGGAAGAACACTTCTCAACTGATCCACGCTTTGTACTTTTCGCTGCTGTGAAACAAATTCTAAAGCCCTTTGGCACGAATTTTGCTCTAAATGCAATTCCTTCAATGCCCTTGTGCAGCTATGAATACTGTATCTCATGGATTCCAAATTCATTTTAGTTCAGTGGCCTCATGCAGCCCAGTTTGATCCCAAGTGAGCTGGGCCAGTAAAATAACAGAAATAATAGTAACAATAATAATGATGAGTCCTTTCGGATTTTTCCAATTGGGATATGTGATTTGGCAGGAGTTCTTACGTTGGATGCCCTTCCTGACATAACCCTTGTATTTATCCAGCTTAGGACCGGCACAATGAGACACATGCCCCCTTGTGGTGACAGTAGGCAGTAGTGTGAAGGGTCTTGCCCAAGGATCCACACTGGCCGCTCATCCCGGGAATCGAAACTGGGTCCCCTATGCACCTCCTTACCAACTGAGCTATCCAGCCTCTATAATAATAATAATAACAACAACAACCACAACAATAATAACAATACCTACAATAAATACAAATGTAATACCTGCTGTTTTATTTACTTCTTTGTTTCAATGTGCAAAAATTAAAGTGTGGTTTCAAACATATCTGAAAAAGTAAAGTAATGAGTAGGACCAAACATTGTTCCATGTTGCAAATTCATACCATACCATAATGGACCCTACAGCAGGTTGGTTTTGACTGACAGACAACACGTTTGACACCCCTGCATCATCTGTTCCAGTTGTGTAAACATCTGTTTACTGCTCTGCTCTGAAACAAGCATTCCTTTTGACTGAAACTCGTCCTCTCATTAAGTCTCACAATTTCACAATTAAACTTGGAAACTACAGCCAACTAGGATTTTTGATTTAGTTTTTCTGCTCAAACTTCATTTTTTTAGTACTTGTATTCTGGAGGGTTTTTTCCTGGAGAACAGTGTTATTCTTATTTTTTGTACCCTTTGACTGAACTCTTTGCTGGGTTGTAGTATCAGTTGTGGTTGTCTTCTGTGCCCACAGTTATTTTTTCTATGCATTGAGATATACTTCAATACATTTAATTTATATTTGTTTCAACGTTTTTATTGAACATGTTCTGGAACACTTGATTTTGCCTGCAACTACCATTATTTCTAGGTCTCATCAGTCTGCTCTTTTATAATTTTATTTAAAAATGCTTGAATTCATAACTGATTTAGTTTTTTCGACAAACCCTTTACATGTATTTAAAGTGGAAACAGTATTAAATGATCATTTATTTGACTGAATTAGCATAAATTGTAAAACAAGGTCAAACATAAGGTTACGAGTCATATGTGTGTGAATTATGTATTGACCACATGAGAATTATTCATTATATTTCAAGGAAAAGACAGAAATTAGTCCAAATAGTCCCATTATAATGGCGTGCACGAGTGAGTTTGAAAAACATAAGAGATAGAAAGTGGTCAGACAAAAGTCATTGCGACCTAGATACTGACCGAGACGGTTCATGCTTTATCATCTATACAAATCTTGAATTAAAGTCGTTTTCAATTTCGCAGCTGGTCTAGAGTGGCTCTCTGTAAAAACGTCAAACACCCACACAACAGAAACTATCATCCACCAGTGTTCTGTCAAAGGACAGTATTCTACCACCCAAGTCTGTCTTTAAAACTACCGTGGCAAGGTCTTTGAAGGTTTTTTCCCCCTTATTAGAAGACTTGGGTGCCACATTTTGCACAGTCGCAGCCATAGAATCTGAGAAATTGATACTGCTTTGTAGGGAAAATAGACCATAATGGGTTTCTGGAAATAATGTGCAATATTTGAGTTGGATCTTGGTCAGATATTCATTTTGAATGGACAGAGTTACAGGGTAAATATTGTATTAAAACAGAGAATCTTGATATTTCAAGGCTATTGATGTGCTTATAGTCATTCTTAAGAATCTTTCTGCATCATTTGGAGTATTTACTTACTCCATATTGAGATGTACAACCTTGGTCATGTTTTGCTACCACATAGGAAATAAAATATTCTCTGACAGTGAAAAGTATCAGACAGCAGAAACATAGAGTGAAAGGCAATGAGATCTCAGAGAAAGTGAGAAAGTCAGAAATGGAATCTACTGCGTTTACTTATTGAATGTCTGATGATAGCAGCCAAAACATAAGGATAAATGCACAGTTTTGGTTCAATTAGAACTCATTTTGATGGAAATGATATATTTGTACATCTTTGCTTTGCAAATATTTAATCCTCTAACCATCCATCTCTGTCCAACACAGAAAACTTAAAAAAAACTTCATCCAGAATGACTAAAATATTAAGCATTGGTGCCAAGACTCCGTGCTGTAATGCATGGCTCTTTTTTTTTTTAAATTAAAAATCTAGGTTTGACTCACTAGCATTCATCAAACTAATCCCCAAATAACAGAAGAATAACAATAACAGAGGAGAACATTTCCATTCTGTGTGAGTTGGGAGTCTATTTTTGTTTCATTTACTTCTCAAAAACATCTTAATTCTCCCCTTCAGTGTCTTCACAGCATAAACCTTGCAGTAGGAATTCAAAATTCCCACAACGCTGCTCACGCTGTTTATTTTTTCATGATATGTGATGTACTTTCATATCATGAGTCACTGACTCTGAGCAAATTATTGTAAAACACTGGTAACTGGATATAATATAACATGTTCTGTGAGCCTATCCAACTATACATTATTTTGACTTGCATATCCACTGTTATTCACTGCTTTTGTTGATGTTCAGCAACAATAAATAACAGCACTGTGATCTTGCCTTTAAATATGTAATAAAACAGATATTTTAACTCAGGAGGTATTTAGCCCCCACATTTACCTTAAGAAACATTTCACACTGTCAAAAGAAATAAACATAACCCCCCCTCAAAAAAAAAAAAACATGACGTGGACACATGCAACCAACAATGGAACACATCTTTTTCTCCCTAAAAACCAAATCTGGGACTGTGAAACATTTTCAAAAACTAAAGCACAATCATGAATAATGCATAAGGGATAATAATAAATAAACAAGGGATAATAATAAATAAACAAATAAAACACTAAAATGTCAAATGCATGTATGTGCACTCATTTCCCCCCCAACACCTATTTTACGCTGAAGTCACACACATACACACATCCAGCCTGCAGATAGAGTCAGAGGCAGCCTTCCAGAGCCTGGATCCACAGGATGAATAATTAGCCTGGAGCCATAAAGAGGGTTTCTCAGTCCAGCTATGCAGTCAGTGTAAAGAACAGCTTAAAGGCTCAACATATCCAATTTGCAATTCTAAAACATAAGGGAAATCACTGATTAATTAGGGGTAAAGCCAACTCAGGCATTAGATACTATTACACAGCATCTTATGACTGCAATGCAATGCTACGGCATGTGCTCCTGATAATGCATTTCTGACACGCACACTTTCATCAGCAGCATTGTGTGAGATCAAAGGCCAGAAAGGGTGCACCAGTCATGAGAGATGAGGCCTGATCACCAGAGAGAGACCTGTAAATATAAACTACAATTGAATATTCATAGATTCTTTCTAATGAGTCCAAGACTACTTTGGAGAATGTGGGTTGAAAACTGTCTTGTGGCCCCCACCATTGGCCACACAAATGGGAGCTGCTGTCTTCATGCCGGCCTTGTCTGTGGAGGAACAGGTGGGGCCGTGACACCGGCCACTGGATGACGGATGAGGCGAGTGGGTAAAAACAGTGTATCATGTGATGAGGTTGCCATTCATCAAAAACTGGACTTGATTCCAAATGACAGCGGAGTCAGGGGCAAAGCGATCAATGGCCCTTTTTCGTGATATGAGTTTCCTACATCGAAGCGAAGCAACATTTCTCAGGTAGGAGAAATTGAGGGTGGGAGGGGTGTAACTACATAAAATACATTAGGCACTGAAGGAGAAGAAAGGATAGACCTTGGCTAACTGCTGATTAAATCAAAGATTGATGGTCTCATGGTAGCCTTTCATTTAATCGTGATTAAATTTAATGTTTGTTGTCAGATTTCATAGACGGAGCATGGAATGGCTTTCTTTGTACTGAAGAAGAGAAGAGAACAGCTTAACTGGGCTTATTTTCTGTCATCTCTGAATTGCCATGACTGATTGCAGATGCCGTTCTGCGCCGCTCATTTGTGACTGGGACACAAGCTCCCTACTGAGTTGTGTCACGGTTAACACTTTTCCTACAGTATCTGGGCATATCAATGTATGGAGTTAATCATAGTTGTTTAACATTTTTTATTAGAAGGTTTATTTGAACTAGGGCATTAACAGAAACGTTGACTAGTCGACATGTCGACTCCCGTAGCACTAGCTGACTTAAATTTGGAGGAGTCGACAATTTGCATGTTATTCTTTCTCTCCCTCTCTCTCAATGTGGTTGTGTATCGAGTGCAGACTCTGCCTCTGATTCACTTAAGCAGACACTGTGTGTGTGTGTCGGTGGTGGATCACGCTGCCTGTGTGTGTGTGTGTGTGTGTGTATGTGTGTGTGTGTGTGTGCATGTGCACTCTGTGTGCGTGTGTGTCGGCGGCAGATCACGCTACTTGTGCGTGCACTGTGTGTGTGTGTGTCGGCGGTGGATCAAGCTGCCTGTGTGTGCATGTGTGCACTTTATGTTGTGCAGTTAAATTGAAAATAAACCCAAGGTGTTGGCCTTTGTTTTGTTGGGGTTAAAATGTTGATGCTTCTGTCTTGTAAGTGTACGTTGTTACGTTGCAGTGAACTTTAATACAAGTTGCTCATTGCTGGACAGACGTGTGTCCGTGTTGTTCCTCCACTGACAATGTGATGACGTCATCACGACCTGTTGACTGGACTTCGACTTTATTGACAGATAAGTCGACTTGAAAAAATCCAAAGTCGTTAATGCCCTAATTTGAACATAATATTAAAAGAAAGAAAAAACTAAATCAACAATTTACTTACAGATGTTCAAAAGGAGTGGGCAGAAGTCTAAACTTACATTATATTCTCCATTGAATGTTATGTACTGTTTCAGATCAATTTATATGCTTAAAATCCCCTTAATGGAAGAAAATAACTTATTTATGGTTGAGTTGTACATAACTCATTATTTACTATAAGTCATAAAAGTCCCTGTGGATTTTACTCATGAATAAATATTTTTTTGTAACCACGCATTGTAATTTTTTTTTGTCTTGTGTTTGTTCTTGAATAAAGAGGAATGTAGGAAGATCCTACATGGGATTGATGTACATGTGTCGACAGGTAAATGTGTTTTCACCCACCTGAGTATGGGTGAACAATGGGGGGGGGGCTCATTGTTAAGTATGCAGAATAATCATTGATCCACAAAAGCAGGAAAACCTGATGGGAAATCACCAATGCAATGAATGATTTATGAAGAAAGAACTGAAGCTAAATGTCAAATTCAAGGCTTAACTCTGATCGATTTGTCCAAGAGTTTCCCAAGTCACAAATAAGTGCCGCATACGATGATGAGTGGAAGGTTTGGTGTAGAGTAGTCGCTTATATACTGATTGCAAAGACCAGGTTTGATGTACGGTAAACCCTTGTTTTTCGCGGGTGTTACGTTCCCAAAAGAACCCGTGATAGGCAAAATCCGTGAAGTAGAAACCTTTATTTGTTTTTACAATTATTATACAATTAAATACTCTATTATACATTGAAATGAAAGAACAAACCATTTTACAGGCCCAAGAATTTGTTTCACAAATAAAAGTACTTTATAAAGGTTTTTTTTTTTTCTTTTTTTTAACAAATAACTTCTGTACTGTCAAATTATAATTGTAATCATCAATGTGAACTGAAGGCTTCAAATTGCGGAGATTAGCCCCGCCCACCACGAGCCGAGTAACTGGATTTAATGGGAGAAAATGAAAAATGATTATGAAAAAAATGCAAAGTACAGTCGGACAAATAGTGACTCAGGTGTATTTGACTGC
>JAPTHA010000028.1:11827314-11850192 GCA_029814585.1 Gymnapogon annona
TGTGTGTGTGTGTGTGTGTGTGTGTGTGTGTGTGTGTGTGTGTGTGTGTGTGTGTGTGTGTGTGCTTGTGGGGGGGGACTCCATTGGTTTCCGGTGGTCTACCGTAGATCTCTCTCTCTCTCTCTCTCTCTCTCTCTCTCTCTCTTCTCTCTCTCTCTCTCTCTCTCTCTCTCTTCTCTCTCTTCTCTCTTTCTGTGTGTGTGATCAGTTCATCACTGGGTTTTCCTTATTCACTTTCATCTCACATCTCCTGGTGAATTAGACTGATGTAACAACAACATACAGATGTAGGGTAACTGCAGTATAATTCACCACCTCATCTGCAAACATGATTTGTGCCTGATTGAGTGATGTACAAGAGCATACCCAGAAGACAACCTTCAGTAGACTTTCATAGAAATCAATGTATAACATCAATAAATGGAGCAACTTCAATTATGTAGCTATGTGCGTTTGCTTGGACTTTGCTGATGTGTTTCACTGTTTACCTGCTTCTTCACAGCTACCCATCTCACATTAATTATTTTACAAAAAAAAATACATTATTGCCATGCACTATATCAATAAAGCACAGTGAGCTTTAATTATGTTCCTATGAAAGCATCTTCCGTGGCATGTAATCTTAGTATTAGTACTGGGAAACAGCATATATGCCCATATTTATGACCACCTATTCAACTCGTTTGCAGTTTGACTTCATGTTAGGTGTGTCAAGAAGAAGACAATGTAATGACATATAAATGATCAGTTGTCAGTAACATGACTGACAGGTGAGAAGTCAGTCTGATGACAAACGTACATATTCATGTTCAGTGTAATGGACGATTTAGAATGAGTGTTCTACTGTGATGGACGGATGAGAGTGATTCAGTTATCGTAAATGAAGTCCCCTCTTCCCACTCTAATTGGATTTCCACAACTTTGTGATCAATCAGACTTTTCAGCACCTTTTCAGTGGCTTAACCTATTTGAGGAGGATGTTGCTGAGGGTCCAGGAGGAGAAAAGAAACAACACTGTGTTACTACAGTAGATGTTCTCTTAGTAATAGGTATTTGCATTGTCTCTGTAGGGAAACTGTATTACACGTACAAGGAACAGTGGCTGCCTATGAAGTCCAATTAAAACTCAAACTGAGATTGAACATACAGAACCCCAGGATTGTGCCCTTTATTTAAACTCCTGGAAAACTGATGTTTATCACATGGCTCATGCTGTTAAAAGAGTGCACTTTCCTTTGCTTTCCTGTTGGTTTCCACTTTAATAATCCCCAGCTTGGCCTCTTCCATTCCACCCTCCGCTGTGGAAAACGATTACCTACAGTTGCTTCTTTCTTTCCTTTGAGTACAAGCGACAGCTGGCCAGCTGGTGGATATTACATGTTTACTCCCGAAGGTGAGATTAGGTCAATAGCTAGACCAGCATCCGAATGCGGCTTTGGCAGTATGTTAAGTCTTTTGAGACGATGCAGATGACCGAGGTCATTAGTGTACTGTAAACAGACACTCTGTAGGCGTCCGCATCCAGTGCAGAGCAAACCACCCATTACTTGTTCCCTCAAATTGACCTAAAGCTTCAGAGAGGCAGCAATCCTCCTGAGTGAATGCAAGTATTTACCGGCTAAGCAGTAGTGCTGGCACTCTTGCCGATAACGCCCCAACATTAAACTCCCTGCGCTGAGTCACTCATCAATTATACATGAGTCACTTTTGCGCCGTCGGAATGGAACATCTTCTTTCTTGGCTCGTTAATTCATTAAAACAAATGTGCTGCTATGTAGACACCAGCGCAGTGTGACAGTTTTGGCATGGTAATTTCATTGTCTATACCAACATCAAAATAAATTATTGATAAGTCCAGTTTTTGTTTGTTTCTTTTTGGATTTTTTTTAGGGTCCTGTTATAATGGTCTCGGTTTTACATTGCCAAGAGCATGCGTTTGTATGTGTGTGTGTGTGTGTGTGTGTGTGTGCGTGCGTGCATTGGTGAGTGGTGGTGGTGGGGGGAGGTCCGTGTCCGGTGGTTCTGTTCTGTCTATATTCAGCAGACTTTCCTAAAGTCAGTCACTGTTCGCGCTTCACAACGCCAGTATGGATGGCTGTCTAAAATTCTGTTACTCATTGTGTGTAAGAGTGCTGTTTTGGAAGGTTTATTTTCCCTCATGTATGTTTTCACCTCAAAACATCCAGAATACTTTGTGCTCCACAGCCCATGAGGTGTCAGGCAGAATGAATAACTGTGACATGAAAACCTTCTCCATTAGCCTCATCCTGGACATCATTAACAATATGCATCAGGCTTCCAGTGCCATGAAGACCCGAGGATGGACATGTGTCTGGGCCTTTATGTCATGTGTGTTAGATTGTACATTCCCATAATGCTCTGGGGCGGTAGGGTAGATTATCCATTATAAGACACCATTGTTTTTCCAACTGTGTGCCTCAAACCCACCTGTCAAACGCATGCATTACGCACTGCAAGATGGACTGTTTGAGCAGGTAACAGGACTCAGAACTGTGAGATTTCTATGAAATGTTTTTTTTAGTATAAATTAATCATTTTTAATCACCTGGGCCACTTGTTTCTAGTTAGAATTCAAATGCAACACAAAAAAGGAGAAGCTTCATCCTTATAAAACCAAGTCATGTAGAATTTGTATTTCTGCTCACTCAGTGAGATGTAAATACATAATATTGTACTGTTGGGTCAGTGTAGTGTTAGCTCAGTGCTGCAACGTTTCTTGTATAGGTCTGTTGTTTAATTCAACTACTCAGGACATACATTGGACTGTTGGGCTGTTTTCCATATTTTCCCATTTCAGTGCTTGGTGTTTGGATTTTTTGAGTAGTTAGTTTTGTTGAGCCTTTAGTCGGTGCTCTCCTGGTCATGTGGACATACATTATACATAGAATGTGTGTATTGCAAAAAAGACTTGTGCGGCATGACAACACAACTGAAGGCAAAAAAAAAGTCACAGGGGAAAGTTATATTGTTCATCTAAATTTTTAACAATATTTTTGTTACTGTGATTTAAATACATGTCACCTCAGTAAATGCAATAATTTGTTGTGTTGTTATTCAGTACTATGTTGCTGGGAATATTGCAATTATTGGTTCTCAAACACTGGCAGTGACTAAACGCAAAGTCTTGTTAAACATTAAATGCTATATTCATTATGAGTAGTCGCTCAGCAAAGTCTTAAACATCTCACTTGAAATGTTACTGGAAGCGGCTTTGTCTAATTTTCCTCATACATTTCTCTGTGGTAAAACAGTGGTCACACAGCCAGTATCTGGTGACAGGGCTTTGCGTTCACATTCTGCCAGTGTGTATTCTCATCGTGGAGCCAAATAACTTTCTAATTGACTTTGCATTTTGAATTCATTTCACCAATGCTCTAAATGAGTTTTCTTTCCGTGGATGCTGTTGTGATTTATAATCATTTAGTCAGCCAGACAATTAGCCAGTAACAAAAAGAAAAAGAAAAAAAAAACCTAGCCTTAGAAAACAAACCCTGCCTATGAGCTATGACTTGTTAGAGGCTATTTTATTCTCTGTGTGCCAAAACTTCACTTATTTCATTTAAAAGTAAAAAGTAACCTTATACTGTGGCAACACTTTCTAATAGGTGTTTTAATTAAATGCTGCTGGTTTTAGGGTAAGGCGTTAGACAACAGCCAATAAAATGTGTCTCATAATAGATGCAGTGGTATCAGAGAGTTAGATCACATGCCAACACAGCGGCCAACTCCATAATATGAAGAGTACAGAAGTCTGCTGAGCCAAGGCTTCCACTTTCAACGCTGCATAAAATCAAGCATTTATTGATCAGCTGCATAGATGGGATTGCATAACCAGAGATAAAGGAATAGCAGTCTCATTAATTATTAGCTATGCTATTCATTGTTCTTCCAATTTGCTGTGATGCTATTTTTAATTAAGTAACAGAATTTTAGCTCTGACTCAGATGCAGTGTCTAAGATTTGAAACATATAATTAATATGGTTATTGTTTCAGTCTTGTATACCTGCAACTATTTTTGCAGTGACTATCAGGTTTTTCCTCAACATTGAACCTTATCAAAGTGATTTATTGCATTTATTTGAATGTCATCACATGCACATCCCAAAAATAGAGTAAATTCAAAGGTTATTATATTAAAATAAGGATAGTTTTAATATAATAACCTTGAAAGGTTGTTGTTAGCAAAGTAAACATAAAAACAAGTGCCTGTACCCACTGGCATTTACTTACTATGTGTGTTTTGTTTTTATGAATGACTCATTGTTGCAGAATATGAATGTGTTTTTTATGTTCACTCTGAACATCCAAAGGTGTCATATCTGGTGATGATAAAAATATTGAGAACTTTTTCTCACCTGAATTATTGTATTAACGTATGAATAGGAATAGTGGGTGAGCTTTATCTGATTCTTTTCTCCATTTTTAACTGGTACCAACTGTCACTAAGGTACATTATAGACATCTAATATATTTGATTTACATATCAACAACTCATACAGGATGTTTTGCAGTGACCACAGACAAGAGTGACAAGAGTGTTCAGTTGGGTGAACACGGGTGTTCAGTTGGTTGCAATGCGCAAGTGTGTTGTTCACATCCTCAAATCTTCCATAAAAGTCATTCAAGGCACTGAGGATACTGATGTCGTCCAGACAATGGGAGGGTGTGACTTTATAGTCGGTGACAGACTGGATCCCCTGCCACAGTTGTCTGGTGTTTCCAGAGTCATGGAAGAAACCTTGGATCTTCTGAGAGTAGGCACGTTTAGCCACCCTAATGGCCTGGTTCAGATTGGCTCTGGCTGACCTGAGAGCCACCGCATCACCAGATTTGAAGGCAGCATTACATTCCCTCAGACTCAGACGCACCTCCTTATTCATCCAAGGTTTCTGGTTCGCCCGTGTGATAAAAGTCTTTGTATGTGTGACCTGGTCCATGCACCACTGGATGTAGTCAGACACAGATGAGGCGTACTCCTGCGCATCCGTGTACTAACGGTCCGTTGCAGCGTCTCTGAACATGCCCCAGTTGGTGCATTCAAAGCAGTCTTGTAGTGCCTCCATGGCTCCGTCAGGCCAGACTCTCACCCTCCTCACAGCAGGTCTATCTCTGATGAGCAGGGGCCGGTACGATGGGATCAGCAGGACTGAGAGGTGGTCTGAAGAGCCAAGGTGAGGGCGTGGGTGTGCATGGTAGGCGTCTTTAATGTTAGTATGTGCCAGGTCCAGAGTGTTATTCCCCCTAGTTGCAAAGTTCACATATTGGTGGAAATTGGGAAGAACTGTCTTCATTTTAGCCTGATTAAAATCCCCAGCTATAATAAAAACTCCATCCGGATGTGCACTTTGCAGGTCATTGATGGCATTGTAAAGAGTACTTAGTGCTAGCTTGGTGTTCGCACTTGGAGGGATATAGACGGCCGTTAGAATGACCGTTGTAAACTCACGTGACAAGTAATACGGTCGGCATTTCACAGTCATAAACTTTATGTATATGGAGCATTGACTGGAGACGACAGTAACATCAGTACACCAGCTGTTTCTTGTGTACAAAACAACCCCACCTCCATGTTGTTTGCTGGTAATGTCCGCATTCCTGTCCATTCGGAACCGTTAGCCGTCCAAGCTAACGGCGTTATCGGGAACAGATGAGTTCAGCCACATCTTGGTGAAAATTTTGTCTCCTTCCTGGTGTTAATGTCCAGACTCAAGTAATCCATTTGACATGGATTAACACTTAGCTTAGCTGCAATTCCGCAGCGACGACCGCGCTTCTACCTCCTCTCGCACCACTTCCTGGGATGTCATGGATGGCCTGTGGTGGCAGGAGACTCCGCTGCAACGTGGGCCTCCAGATCTAGTTGTTCCGGAAGACGTTGGAGACCCAGGCTCTTAATTTTTTTGCGCGTATCTAAGTCTAAATTGTCTAGACATCCCCAAAACCTGACGATCATATGTGGTTTTTACACAACTTCCATGATAAAGTCACTTAATTTTTCCCATATCCGAACAAATTATCAGGAGACAATATACATACACACCATACATATCTACATATAACTGTATATTTATATATACGTTGCTTTATATTTATATATATACACGCCGGTGTATATACGCCGGTGTATACACTCCGGTGTAGATCGGGATCATGCCGGATCATTCTGATCGCTCCCAACGTATTGATCCAGTGTCCACCTCTGAAATGTACTCGCTTTTTTCGCCATTTCCCTTCGCTTGCCACAACTCGCTACTACATAAACACTGTTTCTGCCCTCTGTATGAGCACTTCCTTCTTCGTCTGCGATCGCCAGACCAAAATACAAAAGGGATCAGTGCTGCCCCCTACATGCAACTTAAAAGTTGCATCAGGTCGTATCCTAGCAACCCCCGCTGTAAACAGTCATTGACGTCTATAGACGTCACGGTGTACTGTGCAAAAATTCGTGGTGACTTCTATAGACATCACAGACATACAAAGAGTTAAGAAGCACGCAATCAGCCACAGCTGAGCAGCACGACCAGGTGTTGTAGATCAAGGATGATCACCAGTCCCCTGAGGGGGAGGACAGAGCAGGGGCGGCGGCTTTGACGAGAGCAGTAGGGAGTGGGTCCACATGGCAGGAAGGGGCTTTCGATTGTTCTATGAAGGTGGAGACTTGGTTGATATTTGGGAGGGTAAATGATGAGAGAAGGTGGATGGGGGATGGGGAAGGTAAGGCAGAGGAGATTGAGGCAGAGGAGGTGCTGAGTTGTTGGATGTGCTGGATTGTTGAAGTGAAGAATGATGCCAGGGTATTGCAGATGTCTGTGGAGTAGAGGTGGGATGGGAGTGAGGCAGGATGTCTTTTATTTTTCATAAGATATTGTAAAGTGTTTGTGTGTTACCTGTATTTGAGTTTATGAGATCGGTGTAGTTTGCAAATTTGTCTTTTGTGATGGAGTCCTTGTAGTGCAGAAAATAGTTTGAGTACATGTCTTTGTGAATAGTGAGACCTGCTGTCTTGTACAGTCTTTCCAGTTGGCAGCCTTTTGCTTTGAGCTGTCTGAAGAAGGCGGTGTACCAGGGTGCAGTGTGTGTGTGTGAAGGAAACTGATCAGGTTTTGAGTGGAGCCAGAGTGTTGAGAATGTTATGGAGATGGCTGTTGTAGTGTGTGAGGAATCCATCTGTGTAGACAAGCCCACTGGCACTGGGGAGGTTATGCATGGATGATATGAGGCTGTTCAGGTTAATGTCTTTGATTTTGTGGAAGTTTATGGTGTGTATTGGCTTTGATTTGTTGAAAGACAGATTGACATGGAATGTGAGCAGAAAGTAGTCAGTGTATGGGAGGTGATAGGTTTACAGTCAGTGGGTGTAACTCCAGTCTAGTAGATTAGGTCCAGAACATGTCCTTTTTTGTGTGTGGGGAAATCCAAAACTGTCCAAACAGGATGAGAATTTTTTTTGTGAAGGGGTTATTGGCATCGTCCATCTGAATATTAAAATCTTCCAGTAGAATGATGTTTGATGGTAATGTTGAAAGATGATCTATCAATCTTGTGATGTTGGTGATATAGTCCTTATTTGTCTTCGGAGGTCTGTAGACGGTGGCGATAACGGTGGGGACTGGTCCGGAGAGTTGTATCATGCTGGTCTCAAATGACTGACAGGCAAGCATGCAGACGGGGGAGAACTTCCAGTTCTCGCGGTAAAACATCGGGAGACCGCCCCCCCTTCCAGACGCACGTGGTTCCGCCAGGCAAACAAAACCAGGTGGAGTGTCTTCATTCAGCGGAGCAAAGGAATTTGCTTGCTGCCAGGTCTCAGTCAGGCACAAGATGTCGAGTCTGCAGTCCACAAGGAGACCTGGATGCAGTGGCCTTTGCTCATGAGTGAGCGGATGTTTAGCTGAACGTTACTGTTAGCCGACCTGGCTAAGGTAACGAGTGAGCCACAGTCTACCCGGTGGCAGGCGGAAACTCTTGGACGGTGACGGGAAGAGGACCAGATGGACTGGATCGCATTGGAATTATCTAAATCAATTCGAATTATAGAAATCCCGCCGAGAGCCACATTGGATGTAGCCCCAGCGAGGCAGCGGAGGATTGAAGGAGGACCAGACAGGTGACAGTGGAGGCAGAGTAGCTCGTCAGGTGAGTAGGTGAGCAGTCCAACCATAGATCAGTGGAGTAGCAATCAAGTAATCCAGGCAATAATCCAGGCAGGAGTAGACCAAGTAAAACTAGGTGGTCAACAGTATAGGTTTGAAAACCAATAAATACACACTAGGAGGATTAAAGTTGTCCAGTGAGTAGCATCAGCCAAATGCGCGAGCGTACACTCTACCAGAGACTGGAATTTTGACTACAAATGTATTTTTTCCAATTGTCATCTCTCCGATTACTGTGTCACCAACAATTGGTATCGGTCCATACTGGTTCAAATAAACACATGCTCTTTGCAACTGTATTCAATTGGAGCCTTCAGCCAGTGCCGATTGCTTAATTAATATTATCCTTATTTCAGTTCAGTTGTACATTTGGTAATCACTGAAAAAATGACGATGCACACTTAAGAGTCTCATGGAATTAGGTCTTGACAGGATTCAGTGCAGCCAAAGTTTGCAATGAGGGGACAGTTTCTCTGCATATGTAACTTGGTCTTTTTTTTGCAGCTGCTGATAGACTTAATGAGGCTGAAATCTGTGACAGGCAGAAGGCGTCTAATTTGAGGGATGTGGTGTTCATTTTAAAAGTGCTATGCAATCATCCAATTACCTTAGAATCCTGCCTGCATGTCGTGTGGCGGGCAGCGGACTATAGGAGCAGAATGCAAAAAAAAAAAAAAAAAAAATTGCCTTTACACACTAAGTGGGCCTATTTGGATAGTTAGGACTTTTCATGCCTGAAAAGTACAACATTTATTTCCCTTTTAATATCTGTGCCTCCCAACCGAGGCTTGTTGGAGGTGAAATGACGATTTCTCCCTGTGCCTTTTCGAAACACTGCCCAAAACACGTTTGGATTGCATCATCTATACTGTTTTGCAGTACAGTGAAAGTGCTTACATCCAAATCCACAAACATATTTAATTCAACAATTGCGCTGAACTCAGTACTTTATTTTAACACCCCCCACCCCCCACACACACAAAGTTAGTTTCATCGAGGATAAAGAAAATGTGTGTATAGATTTCAGACATATTATTTTCACACACAAATAAATTCATATAAAGAAGAACCAAATTGACAGAGGATGCCCATATCATTTTGTCATTCCGGGTCATGATTATGGGTAGAAAAAAGCAACAACACGCAGACACCTAGTTTTACTTCATTCCCAAGAATTTGATTTAATTGCTGAGGCATGCTGTTAGTCCTCTCTCCACTGGGCCTAACGGGTAGTAAATCAATTTGTTGACTTCACTGTATTACTGAGAGGAACTTTATATTTAACGGAACGCTGAGCAACTATCAGAGCTTAAAATTGTGTACACATCCAGCAGAGAGGACCATCATCGCTGCGTAGAACTTAAAAGGAAATCTGCTCATGGGTATAATGAAACAGATTGTTTTGTGTTCTCTCAAGAAAAAATGGCCCCTTAATGATTTCATCCTTACACTAATCAATGCTAAGCTTAGGTCGTAAACTTAAGCTATTTTGGTTTGCACGAGCAGAAGTGGGCAATTAGGAGAAGATCTCATTAGAGAAGACATTTAGCTGTTGCTTTTGACCTTATATAATCAAAAACAGAATGAAGCGAACCTGGAAAATTATGGTGAATAAACTGCTAACCCCTTTTTCCACCATTTCGTTGCATCAATTTGAGGGCACTGCACATGCAGCTTGACTCTCCTCATCCTTAACCCTTAAAAGCATCATAGTGTTTTTGTGGGGACTGCCAAACAAATTTATTTCTATATTTCACATTCCAATATTGACCGACCAACACCGATAATTATATTTTCCTCTGCATTTTGCATTTTATCCTGATAATCAGGTATTTTTCTACATTTAATTAACTGTTCATGCACATCTCAGTGTATATTCAATAGCTATTATATCAAAACAGAAAAGTCGAAAGTGAAAACCACTCTTTCAGCAAAATATATCATTAACTGTACTTAATGATACATTAATGTTGTACACTAACTGTACAACATTAATTGCTCTGTCCACAACCACTGTCATTGATTCAACTCCATTGGTTTTACTGGTAAACCAATGTTGTAGAATATGATGATTTTCCATCGTAACTATGGCACCTCTGAAACGTCCATAAGGTTCATATTCGGTGACGATGAAAATATGACAAACTGTATTGCACACCAGTTATTTACATGTTTTGACAGGATTCCTGGATCCAACAGATATTAAACCATTACATTTATGACTGTAGATGCTTTTTAGTCACTAGTGGCTCAAACACCAATGACACAATGGACATTGACGCTCACCCAACACAGGTGTTTTGTGTTCTCGCCACAAACAAACCCGACCATGTTTTTTCTGGACTCATGCCACTTTCTTTAAATGAACCCTGTGAGGTTGCTTTGCTCCAAACCTAAGTGTGATTGACATTGTCAAACTGTCAGAGTCTTACAAGAACTCATAATTTAAATAGTGTTCATGTTGTTAAATCTGACCACATAGTCATGAATTTAAAAAAACAATACAACATATGACGATTCACTTAGGAGTAATCCATTACAGAGGATCATCAAAGCACACCTTAACCTCTGTAATGTACGTGCTATGCTTGAATCTATTTGGAGGCTCAGGTCTTTTGCAATCTGTATTGAGATGCAAAGACATGTTTTTGTTGAAGAGATGTGACAGATAAAACTGTTTCAACTTTTTATCTCTCACATGCAAAGCAGGAAGGCAGTGAAATGCAGACAGACATGCTTCTAAGGATATGTTACCCATTGTACAGTTAGAAAAAAAGGGAATATAAGTATACATATAAACATTGTCCAAGAAATATACACAGTGCAAAGAAATGCAAAGTGTAAAACTGCAAAATAGAGTGCACGATGTGGCCAGTTCCAAAAAAAAAACTACAATGTCTATAATATATGTAATGTGCAAGAATTGAGTGAAGAAGCTGGCCTCGCTGGAAACCGGGGAGGACACATGCCCACTAAAGGAGGTGGAGGACTTCATTTGGATCGTCTTCAGCTCATTCTGACCAATCCAAGACGCCTCTGCAGTGGATGACTCACTGGATGTTTCAGAAGATAATAAGACTGCAACACCTCAGCAACAGAACAGCGTGGAGACAAGTGATAATTTGTTTAATCTCTATGTCTTGGTTTTCTTTCCCTAAACCGATAGATATTGCCCTGGGATAATTAAAGTTAATTTGTAAATGTCAGCTACTAATAATCACCTTTTCCTCATCTCACACCATCCTGAATGTACATATGTCATGGTCTCTGTCATATTTTATGAGCAGTAATTTATGTTTAACCTGCTTTACTTCATTACTATGGCAGTGTCAATGATACAACCTCATTCAAGCACACAATCAACAGGTGCTATGATAATATTGAACTGGTTGTTAGGAATGTTAGCCAATTACACAGACATTGATTTGTTAAATATAAGCTCTGGCTGAACATTTAAGAGGATCTGTCACTTGAGTAAAGTGCAGGCACGTTAAGTAGCAAACCCTGTGGAATACAAATGAAGTCAGACACCCAAGTAAATATACTTCAGTTGGTAAATTATTTATATTTAATAAATGATCAATACATTATGAAACTAATAAGACCAAGCAAATTAAATCCATAACAGAAAACTAAACTCAATTAGTAGTCTCCATGATTTAATATAAATGCAGACAAAGCTTTATAGTGGTAAAATAACTTTTTATGCTCATATGGTGATTAACAGTTTCATGATGTTCCATTTCAGATCTGCAAGTACATAGTAAATTACTTTATTCATTAATCAGTTTGAGTGATTAATTTTGGCATATTTTAATGAATTTTTCTCTACATTTAACCTTTGCAAGTGATTTTTCACCATTTATTTTAGGATTCTCGCCAATTTTTTATTTTTAAATAATGGATCTTCCTATATTTGACTGACTTATTACTTCGATGTTCATAAAACCTCAGAGTATTTTCAAAGGATATTTTATCAAAATACAAAACTGAAGTGAAATGTCTAAATTTGTCATATCTGATGACTGTGTAAAGATGACAAACTGCATTTTAGACCAATTACTAACATGTATTGACAGGATTAGTGGATCAAAGGTGACTAATTATTTTAGGTCAGTAGATGCTTTTGCTCACTGATGGGTGTGTTTATGTATTTAAGGGTTAAAGTTGAATATTTTCTTTATATTGTTATTGAAACATGACAGCTCAAGATCATCTCAACAACTGTACTATATTTTACAAGATTTTCTAGACTACAAAGCAAATCCAAATCTATTTTTTTCCTCTTTCCCCTCAGGTATGTGTGAAGATGACTCTTTGCTGAGCATTTGGTTTTATCATACTTCACCTATATCTACAGAAAATGCATGGTTCATATCAGTGTAACATGAGGCACACGCTTCACCTCAAGGCGCTGAAATTTAAAATAGCCTCATGCACCTTTTTTTATCTCTTCCTTTCATTTAGTTAAATGCCGCCCTGCGTTGTAAACTGAGGCCATCTACCAGAGGCTTTCAAACCCATAAACCAGTGCTAACAAGTGCTGATGTGCTCCATCTGTCCATCAGGTGAAAGCACTCATTTCATGAGGCGTCAACATGGCATTCATCCAACCGTTGATGAAACTGAAACAAAAGTAGGTGCTCACTCTCTGGAATAAGGTGAAAAAGAGATCACAGATAAGAAGATGAGATAGAGAAAAAAAAATGTTAAATGTATAACTTGGCAATATACAACGTACTTAGCACTGAGTACCTTGGATATGCCACGTCACGCCCTGCCTGATGGAGAATCTCCATAGATGCAGTGTCTTGGCAAGAAATGATTGCACTCGATACATTTAATCAGAATTTGCTCGTTCTAATTTGTGTGGGACACCTGTTGTGCTTCAGATAGTGTTACTAAGAGAAAAAATATATTCCAGGGAATTGCCTGTTGCAACCAGATGTTTATCCAAGACCTGATTTTATGGGTTGCTTTAAAGAGATACAGCACAAGGGATTAGTATTTCTTTATTTGAGATTAGCATTGCATTGAGTGTTAAAAGGCAATACAAACAATCAAACATCATTACTCAGCATTTAGCTAAGTTTACTCATAAGCACAATGTGCCGTTAGTTATGATGGTGCTAATTTTGTTGGATGTCTGTAGCATCGATCAAAATGTAAATAGTACCAGTGACTGGGAGAAGCTGTGACATCAGCCATATCAGCCAAAACCACCACAGAATAAATGCTACAGCTCCACCAACTGCATGACTGAATAAAGTATAAAGCTTCACACACATACACAAACACAAGTCAGATCCAGGGTCTGTATGTTCCTGTATCGACTGGGTCCACAGTCTGTGTCCTCAGAGAGCTGCAGATCGACTGGCATGAGTTTTAATATAAGCACAGGAGCCCCCACTTTATCAGACAGCCAATGGACTGGCGTTCTTGGGGTTCGGTTCCATGATGGCGCTCTAGCCTGACGGCAGTTATAGACTTAGACTTCCCTGTATTAGTCCCCAGCGGGGAAATTTCAACAACAGCAGCATAGACAAGGAGTAGAAAAAAGAACAGAGCAGAACAGATACACAACTGAAATCCTGCACAACATGGACAACAAGGCAAACACAGTATACATTATTGAAGTCCCAGAGATGATAACGAGGGGCTGAATGCGTCCATCGGAGATGACCCGTCAGTGAAGGGTCCCACAGCCACCATTAGCATAGCGCTCTCAGCTGCTCACCGCTAGCGGTTGAAACGTAAACGTCTGTAAACTGAAAAACACACTCCACCTTCGAAGACCATTCCCTCAGACACCACTCCAGCCCCCCCCTCCCTCCTCTCCCGGTGGAGGAAAGACAGCCGATGACACAAGGATCCCGTGGAGCTCGGTGCAGTCTTATTAGCCAGAACTTCAGCTGGTATGGCTAAGTAGCTAGCTAGCTAGCTAACACACCAGATGCCGATCCGAAAACCGTTACAGTCTCCATCATGATGACAAACGGTTGGTAGTAACGGCTGAGTAAAGCTCCACCGTCACATCAATCCACCTCCCGGTACACGACGTGTGAATTATATGTCCACAGCAGAGCTAAAGTTAAAACAGGGACAGAAAAGGAAACTGGGATGACAGGGGTATTTATCTACTCTGTGCTGTCTGCCTTCTGATAAGAGTCTGCTAATGGTATTATGGCTCCCTCTTATTACCAACTCAAGAAGACAAATACAATAGCTGAAGAACAATTGCTGACAGGCGAAAGAGACACAAATCATAATTGCTTTGTCACACCAACGTAGCAAGGGTTTCTTCTGTCATCATCTGTACTGGTGGAAAAAGGTAGGACGTTTCGCTTCTATCACAGAAGCTTCGTCAGCAGGAGGACACCTATGAAGTCTTGGTGAAGAATTCTGGATGTGTTCTGAGCTAAATTGCTGAGAGCACCCTATTTAAGGACTGACATATGAGACAGGATGGTTGGTCCTGCCCACAAAATAAGCACTAACCCTACAACCTACTATGGTTTTAGAACTGGGAAAAGCCTCAAAGTATTATTCTTAATCTTTGATCCTAAGTTTAATGTCAGGTCTAAGTCGTCTTTGTTATGGCCTATTGTTGTCCTGAGGGTGGGGCTGTCTGTCTGGTTTCGGTGTCGTTGACCCTACTCTCTGTCTCATTGTGTCTGTGATTGGCCTCATTAGCATGTGTTAATCTCTTGGAGACCAAGAGATTGTTGTAAATAGGAGACAAGTGGAATCTTAAACCTCCTTCTCTATTTAATGAAGGGGAGAATTTTTTAGTAAAAATAGCCTCCTTAACTCCTCTCTCAAACCATCTCTTCTCTGTGCCTAAGATGTTAACCTGATCTATTTCAAAGGAGTGGTTTGACTCTTTGGTGTGCGCATATACCGCATATACTGCACTTTTGTTATCCTTATTCTTCCATTTGTGTTGATTTGTCACACCAACAAATATCTTTTATTAGCTGATGGCGAAGGATGGTATCACGATGTGATGGACATGTGTGGTTTAGAACTTCAAGGGGCATGCTGGACAAAAATATCAACATAATACTCTGAAAAAATTTAATTTTTCATCTTTTATGTTGTTACATACATCTTCGACACAACAATTAGTAAGAGGGTGTGATTCTTGTTTATTTGGGGAGGAAATTAAAATGCCACCCTGGTCTATTACACAGGAAATACATTAATTATATCTGGTATTTGAAGAAATTTATGAATTTAGCCTCAGTAAAAGCAGAAAAGAAGAAAAAAAAAGTTTCAATACTGAGGTACTCATTTGTTACCTGGACATTGGTTTATTAGGCTTAAAGAACCCAATTACCAAAGAAAACTATTTTGTTTTAATAAACCAGTAACAAAGGTTATAGTCATTTATAAAAAAAAAAAAAAAATGAAGTCAAAGGAGCACTGTCAACACAGCAACAGAATTGACTTACCCTTCCTAGAAGTCAACAAATCATTATTTAAAATGAACTTATTTTCCTATTTTGGGTGTAAATGAGCAGAAGCTGCATTAATAAAGTAAAGTAATAATGTGAGACAGATAATGTAAACTGAACATAAGACTCATCTCCTCATTTCTGTTCTGGGAATACTGTGGATCAACCAAAATGCTAAACATCTGCCAGTTTTGCACTAAGAAAAACTAACAAATATTAAATATCTCATGAGGAGTGGTGCTAAAATTATCTATGACAGTACATCCCAACGTGATCCTGATGTTGCATCTCCTGTTCTGCAGGCAGTTGCACACGACTTCCCCTCAAGTTTCGCTGATATTTATGTCTGCATTTTTCAGGAGGCTAAGGATTCACTTTGGCTTAATCTGGATGCTCATAAACAACCCCTGGATTTGTTTACCAGAGTTGTCAGGGGGTATCATCATCTCGCGGAGCAGGAAACATCAAAAGGGAAGAGTGTTTGCTCCTAAGGTGCAGTTCTTTCTGTCTGTAAAATGGATGGTTACATCAGCATCCAGAAGAGTCATTAGAAGCATGATGAGACCCTTCACATGCCATAACAGATCCACCACTGTCTATGGTAGACAGGAGATATCAGGAAAAAAAAATGTTTTATCACCTTTTCCAATATGGCTCAGATGTAAAGTCAGATCATCCTATTCTTTGTTTTCAGTTTTAACCATCTTATAACAGCTGTTTTAACATCTCCTTAAAAAGGTCTTTGATGGTAAATACTGACACAGGCCTTACATTACACAGCTAATGGCTTCAGATTTGACTGTAATTGCATCACAGAGCAGATGTTGGCGTAGCTTTGTGGCCATTCTGTGACTGTCATTCTGTCCCTCGTGTTTTAAGCTTTGCTGTAATTACCTCTCCTGCTTCATTGCATTATTGCATCGCTTGCAGAATTAAAATGGACAGGGGGTGATCAGCAAGTCAGCAACAATACTTTAGCTGAATTGTGTGTGAGTTAAGACCATCCCTGGGCAAAGTGAGAAAATAATGATCATATCCGTACAGAGTTGCTTTCAAGCTTTTCTTTTTAGACCAACAATAAATTAAAAAGTAAACATAGATACTATTTGTTGAATAAATCATGAAGCAGATATATAATAAAATATCTTCCCAAAATAGTAGTCAGATTATTATTTTATACATAGAAACACAACAGAATGTATGTGCTCTTGCTTTTGTAAGTTGCTTTATCATTTTAGAGTTAAATATTTTGCCACCTGAGATGAGATTTATCCTGACTTTAATGTTTCAGTAGCTTTCTATATATGAATGTTGATAACCTTTACCACCGAGTGGCTGCTATCAACACAAATTCATCAAGGCCAGCTGGCACACGGAGGTTTTGTTCCCTCCAGCCTTGAGGAGTTGACATTTCCTTTCTAAAGGAGAGATAAACCAGGTCAACTCACAGTGGCTTCCTGGAAACACACCACGCTGCTGGAGCTCAGAAAAGCATTCCCCCTCATGGGTGAAAGGAGGGAGCAACATTTCCACCACTCCATCTCTGCACCCTGGCAAAACAAACCAAACCAACATTTCCAACCGATGCAGACCGGGGTTTATTTGTGGCTGCATTTTCAGATGGAATACAGATAATGACCTGACAGATGTCTGGGAATAAACCCTGACTGGTACATTGGGTAAAAGGTGTTGCTTTGGACATTGAACACTTTTAAGAACTGACTGTGGAGTGTATATTGAGTGTATGTTACAAACCAGATGCAGAAATCTGCAAGCTTCAACATCAGCCTTTCGTTTGACACTTGAAACACCCGGAGCTCAAATTATGCCTATGATTCCAGGGCACTCCACTTCCTGTGGTGAATGCAGTTTTAAATGGTCCTGAAATGCAGTTGTGTTTGCGGAAAGCTTGCGTTTTTAGCCAGTTTGTAGCTTGCATTGGACTGATGCAGGTGACACAGATGCTATGAAGTGATGATGTAATTGGACGTATTGTGAGTTGTACTGTTGAAATCACCAGGACAACATAGGTTGAAGACTGAAAATCTCCATTGTGCTGCCTTTAAGTACAATGATGACAGATTTTGGTTACAACTTTAAATCACATTCAAAATGATGATTAAGTTGGTTTTGTTAATTGTGAATTAAATAATTTATTTTCCATGTTTAAACCTTAAAATAATTCATCATGAAGTAAATTGAGTAATTTATCACCATTCATTGTAAAATTATCATCTGTATTTTGCATTTTTTCTCATGATAATCCAGTATTTTATTATGTTTACTTCACTGATCATACTGATGTTTACAAAAGCTCTGATTGAAGTTGATGAAAAATTTAGAAAATATATCACTAACTGAAAATAAACCCAGTGATGCAACACTATGGGTCTTACTGTTGAATTTTGTATGAGATGATGGTGTTATATGTGTCAGATGTATCATATCTGATGACCATGAATAGATGAATAACTGTATTTTACGAAATTATTTAAATGTATTGATAGGCTTAATGTATCAACAGGTATAACCTTCTAGGTCAGTTGATGGTATGGACAGTTGCCAAGAAATGTGTGTGCCCATCTAACACCACTGAAATGCAGTAGTATATGTACTCGGTATCTCTGATGTTCATGATAAAAGTCTGTACACTGATTTGTATATAGATGACTTCAGGAAATCCACACAATGTCTTACACATGCTTCTATTCACTGCCAGGTGCTTGGAAGCTTCTGTTCTTCCACAACATACAAAACAAACAACAAAAACCACCAGCCAGCAACTTAGAACTGACATTAATGATAAAGAAAAAAACAAAACTCAGCACAAATCAGGTTCCATTTCAACCATGATGAAAATGCAAGCATCCATAGGGATTAATAATGCATCTGTCTTACTGCCAACATATGTTATGTTCACTGTCAGATAAAATCCGAGATAGGTATTTTTTTCTGTGCGCAGGAAGAAAAAAAGAAAAGCCGAGGAGTTTTTCTCTCTATCGGAAACTTACAGGCAAACAGCCACAATCAGCTGAAAATGTGAGGGGAATAATTCATGGCTGACATAGAAGCACTGAGGCAGAGCTGCTGATGATGTCAGGATGAAGTTAGATGGATTTCTTCCAGTTGCATTTGCAGGCTTTTTTTTTTCTTCCCTCTGATAGTATCAGTCACTGATGCTTCCCTTATTTTCCTGCAGCACCTTTCGGGTTCTCCAGCGTAATGTGACAGTCCCGCAGAAAGAACGGCATCTGGGTCCACAACCCAAACACTCTCCATCAAAATCTGACATGACAGTGGCACGCACAGACATCTTGGGGGGGCAGGTGCACAGAGGAAAAAGGGTATCTTGTGTGGCATGTAGAAAACTGGCTACATTAATATAACAGTGTGAGGTTTGAAAATCTAAAAAAAAAATCAGGGACATATTTTCTGTCACAGCATTTATTCACTGCAAAAAAGATAACTAAGTTGTATTAATATAAGAATATTAGTCGGTACAAATAAATATTTAAATTTTTGGTGGCACAACTCATATTTCTCAGTTTTGTAATAGTTTTGCGATTTAAACTTAAGATGACTAGTTTTGCACGTTGTACTTTAAATGTTAAGTCCATCCATCCTCTACCGCTTATCCGGGACCGGGTCACAGGCGCAGCAGTCTAAGCAGGGAGGCCCAGACCTCCCTCTCCCCAGGCACTCCCTCCAGTTCTTCCGGGGGGACTATTATATACAAGTTAAGTTACCTCACTTTTTCAAGTTCTACCTCAAAACTCAAAGTCTTAATTTATTAAAAAATGGCGGTTTGGTTTGGTTTTGTAACAAAATAGTGCCATGTTCAGATCACCAGATAAAAATGAACTAACCTAATTTCTAATAATGCAGACATACCGGTTACTTGTCAAATAAATAAAAATAAGAGGATATATGAAAAATATTGGTGCTGAACGGGAAATCCTGATGACTGGCGGAAGAGTACACACCGTCAAACTGTTTCCCCCGCTCTGCCTGCAACTACCCTGCGTTTTGAATTTGCAGCCAGCGCACACGCACACACACACGGTGAGTGAAAAAGTTACATCCCAAATTTATTTTTTGCCTGTTAGCATGAAATATTGATACAATGTCTGGCAGTGAATGTAATCACTGACGATGATCCACAAAGAAACTTTACAGTGTGAATGTCATAAAGCTAGTAAGCTAACTCTTGCTAGCTAGCAAGCTAACCTTCACTAGCCTTACTAGTAGTGTTGTAGTACTCGAGACCGGTCTAGACTGATTTTTAAGGGTCTCAGTCTCGTCTTGGAATAGAAGGTATTTTTACTCGGTCTTGTCTCGGTCTCGGACAGGGTGGACTCGGGATTTTTGATAAAGACCGGTTGAGACCAGGCCAGTGATAAGTGAGAACAGTAGAATACGCAGTTGACATGATGACACATGGAGTATTATTCTTGAACTGAAAGACATAGTTGAACTTTTGTGCACCTCAAGATTTACAGATGAGACACTTTGCTACCTGCAGTCAAAAATTTCTTACCACAGACAGTTACTTTCAGAAGTCTTTCCAAACTACAAACTGAGACCCAAACATCAGTACCTGGAGCATTATCCCCAACTTATTCAGAGATTTGGACCTTTAATTGAATTTTGGACTTTACGATTTGAAGCTAAGCATTCCTTTTTTAAAAAGACTGTCAGGGATGCAAATAATTTTAAAAATATATCGCAGACCTTAGCCATTAGACATCAACTAATGTTTGCATATTATCTTGAAATGCCAAGCATTTTCAAACCAGATGTTGAGACCAGTAAGGTGTCTAATGTTGCAGTGGATATTTTGGAGCGCCAACTCCAACAGGCCATTCTGAAGAAATACAGGAGTGCAACTCTGCATCTCACTCCCTCAGTTTTTTTTACATGGAACACAGTATTCTGAAGGAATGATTCTTTCTGTTGGAAATACGAGTGGCTTACCAGACTTTGGACAGGTTTGGAAAATCTGTATTGTGGACACTGAAGTAGTTTTTGTCTTGAAGCTTTTTCATGCAAACTTCTTGGAGCATCTAAGGTCCTATGAACTCATTTATAAAAACCCTGGGGAACTTCTTGTTTCCAGTCCTCAGGAGCTAAATGACCACATCCCACTATCACTATATAGTGGAAGGCCACCTGTTGGTAACTCCCAAGACATTTCTTCTTAAGGTTTGTAATTCTTATGTCTTCTACGTGTTTTTAGGTCTCTAAAAGACAATGCTAGAGATTTCTCTTGTTTTAGAACATTTATTGCCTATACATTATGTATGCCTTAGATTGCCAGCCATTTTCCACAGCATTTTTTCCCCTGGATTTTTGGTGGTGAAGCAGATTTTCTCATGTTTAAGAGTTTGTGAGTAATCCATCTTAAAATTATCTGCAACCTAAACATGCACATCACATTAACATAAAAAAGACAAATGAAGGACAGTGAATTCAACTTTTGAATCATTCTTTCACTAATGACTACTTTGTGACAAATTGGTATTGAAATGCTACTGATTTTCTCAGTTTTTTCAGTTGTCATCATGCTGCTCAGAGTCTGTCCATCACATAAATAAGACGTGTCACTATTGAGAGTCTCCCACAGTCAGTTGATGACCTGAAAGACATTCTACGCAATGTCCTGGGCTTAAGAGGCAGTTTCATTCTTCAGTTTGAAGATCCTGAGTTTGGAAATGAGTTATGCAATCTCACCAGCATTGATGAACTGCCCAAAGACCGTGCAACTCTTAAGGTGTTGTTCACCGATGACCCCAGTTGTTCTGATTCTACCTGTGATACAGTGTCTTTGTCAACTGCTTCGCCATCTCAATCTAGTGACAATGCAACACTAAATTGGCCTGAGCCGTTTCCTATCCCATCCTTCTCTCATGATGTTGAATTTAAGCTTCAGGTTGCCAATCAAGCTTATGAAAAAGATGGCTCAGTAATGACAGTCTCAAAGACTATGAAAAAGGCCATTCTTGACAAACTGGCCAATGCTATGTGTACATATACAACTTATCCTAAAAGGGAACAGTATGAGAGTGTAGCCCAAGCTCTAGTTGCCAAGCACCCATGTCTCAAAGAGCCTGGTTCAGCAAAGGGTTGGCATGGCTGGGTTTTTAGCCTAAGATTTAAGATGGGGAATTACAGACAGAGCCTTGGTGGTGCGGGAGTTCTTGAAGTTATGGTGAATAAACGGAAAAGGAGTACAGATGATACCTTATCCACAAGAAAGATGAATAAGGAAAAGAAAGGTGAGGTGCACTACTTGCCTCTACCACCAGGAGGACAGCTTGAGGCAAGTCTGGAAGAACAAAGGACAACTTTGGTTGAAGAGATGACGAAAAGGACTGTTAATCAGCAGCTTGTAGATGACTTAATGTCTGCCACATTTTCCCTTCGTCAAACTGAAATTGTCCACAATGAGCCAACTGTCTCTGTGATCCAAACCAGATGGCCAGCTCTGTTCACTGAAAGACAGGTAACCTGCACTATATTTATTTGTCCAGCACAATTATCATTTAGTTTTTATGCCATTACATCAATAAGCCTCTAATACTGTTTGCATAATTTGTGAGCTTTTGTATCACTTTAACATCTGTAGTCTTTATAATCTTTCCATGACTCACACAGTGTTGTGGTCACTGCTGTATCCCAGGACCTCTTGTCACTCTAACATCTGTTGTTTTATTTGTTGGTTGTGGGCTTGAGCAGATCTGCGAAGAATTCACAAGAATTGTAACGACAGACCTGAAAATATCCTTCATGGATGGCTTGGACCAGTTTGTGCCACGTTTATTGCAACTGTATGGAGCAGCCGCAAAACAGGATCCCTGGACTCAAGGATTATATGAGCTGTCTGAAGAATGAGCTAATAAATGTTAGTGTTCTCTGATTAATGTTGTTGTATTGAAAATGGATGAAAATACTTGTGACATGTTTTTAAATCAGGACTCCAACCAGACCAGAAGAACAGTGTCCCTACTTGGTCTGCCAGAATACCTCAAGGAGAATTCCAGTGGCATTATCAAGATTATTGATGTAAGTAGGCTTACTACATTACTGCTTTTGTCTTCTGCCCTGTCATTAACTTTAACTCTGGTCTTGATAAACACTCACCATTGTATGTATCCAGTGTCTTGACTAAGGTGCAACAAGTCAACAAAGATTAGAAGCTCCACAGGTAATTCATAATGCTTCACGAGATGAATTTAAAAAAAATTCT
>JAPTHA010000028.1:12084732-12095213 GCA_029814585.1 Gymnapogon annona
ATAGTTCCAACATTCAGGGTCCCTACTTTCAAACCTAGATTCTTAGTTTTGCTCTTCTTTCTCTTCCTACCCACACACCTTCCTCCTCTACTTCTATGACCAACAGTAGTTCAATTTCCACCGGCACCCTGTAGGTGAACAGCACCGATGACGGTCGTTGTTAACCCGGGCTTCAACCAATCTGGTATGGGAGTCTTAAGTGTGAGTCGCATATTTGGTTTTGGAAAAAGTTTTTACGTCGGTTGTCCTTCCTGACACAACCCTCTATATTTATCTGGGCTTGGGACCGGCACAAGAAGACACTGGCCTGTGTCCCCTTGCGGCTACATATGATGAAGCAAAAAGTCCTAGTTATGCAGAAGAGTGAAGACAGGATGACTCTGTACTGCGTGATGTCCACACTGGCCCTTTATAGAAGGCTTTGAGCGCCAAAGTAGATCAGCCACACAGCATAGGTGAGGTGTCACCAATCAATATTCAGGTCATGATTGAGGGACAGGGGTGGACAAGCATGGGCAGACCATGACAGTCTAATAAAATGCATTTGATATGTGGACCCAAAATGAAACCATTTTCAAGAATGCAAAAATGAAGATCAAACTATTTCAGACAACACAATTTTCGGATCATCAAAGCCACTGCTTTTCTCGTTTTTTGTTTTTTTTTTATTTCTCCCACAGTAGCCCATGGTGTAGAAAGGCCCAGATTGGTGGCTCTGTGTCAGCTACCAATTGTAGTGTATTTTCAAATACACTGATAACACTTTATAACATAAGATTAAATATATATATAGCTCTTTCTCTGTCTGAGAAGAGGGCAAGGTCTTTCTCTGACTCCTGTGTTTGTAGACTCAATTTACATATAGTCACTCACAAAGGCTTTGATGTTAAGAAGAACTCTTGGTAAGTCAGAGTCTGCAACAAAAGGCTTAGATGCTATCTTGAGATAGCAGGCCATAAAGTTTGGCTGAGCGGGTAAGGAAAGCATGACCTAGGTTAAACTCACTCTTCAAGGACCCCAGGAGTCTATGATCAATAGACCCCATGTGGTTAGGTTCCTTTAGGTCTAAAATAGAGATTTCTGTGATAACACGAGTGACAAAAAGTGGCCAAGCAGATGTTAGATCAAAAGAGTTCCTCTCAGGTATTTAAGCTTAGGACTGAGAGACGCATTTAGATTTCGCCAGAACTCCATCTCCTTACCGCTACAGCTGTTCGTATTTTCGGTGCCCGTTAATTTATTGTACTTGTGCAATAAATGTGTGTGAACTAACGAAGAAACTGAATCCGTACAGAGTCTTTTTCTAACGAAGAATCCAGAATCATCTCCAGAAGAATCCAGAGTAACAATAAGAAGATTAAAATACACATCAGAATCATGAAGCTCTATGCAGCGCGTGGAAAGGTCACATGTTCTACACTCCCATCAGTGGAGCTGCTCATTCAACTTCAGACATGGCAGAAGCGGGAGCAGAAGCGGATCCGATGGATTTGATACCAAAGTGAAACAGCACGTGGGTCATTTAGCAGTATTTTGGATTGGAAGCCACAGACAAGGATCAGAAACAGGTGCTGTGCAATATGTGTGGTGTGATGGACATTGGCTGCATCTTGCAATCGGTAAGTACAGACACGTGTGTATGTTTGTGTATCTTCGCTATTACGCTGCCCTGCCTTAAATAATTTGTTTTCCTGAAGTAGGTCTCGACTTTGTTTTTCTGAGGCACAATTTTGGAGGAAAAAGCACTGACAAGTGTGTTATCAATTGTGGTTAGTGACAAACTGTTGTTAACGCTGTTGTTAGTAGCATTACAGTAGCATTTCGCTAACACCAGTTAGCAAAACATGACAAATGCCATAGAAAGACTGTCTCCATTAGCAGCATTGCATTTATATCTTTTTATTTTTCATTAGACAACAACATTACATCACATCACACATTACATTACAACATTACATCACACAACAGTCACGTTTGTTCACCATCAGGCCACGCCCCCCATTTTTTATGCCCCCCATTTTTTATGCCCCCCATTTTTTATGCTATTGTCATTGGCTAAGTTGATGTTGAAGTTGCCTAGAATAAAACAGTTTTTATTTGTATTATTGATGCAGTTTAATAGTTCCTCCAATTTGGTCATAAAACTGTTTAAAATGGAGTCTGGAGGTCGATATATTACTCCTACAATTATATTTTTCCTATTTTCAGCGTTTATTTCTACAAAAAGGGAATCCGATCGTTCATCATCTCTAGATAAATCATCGCGGACAGACACAGAGTATTGTTTACTTGCATATATGCACACACCTCCACCTAATCTACCAGTTCTATTTTTGTTATATAGTACATAGCCATCTAGATTGAGTATGTCCTGATATGATCTTTTATTTATCCATGCTTCACTACATCCTAGGGTTAGAGTTAGGGTTAGGGTTAGGAGCCTTTGAAGGTTTTCCTTTGAAGCCCTTACTAATAGAATATGACAACAGATACTGTTATTATTATTATATTCTTATTATATTGTTATATTGTAGATATTACATTATGAACTGTCCTTACTATCCTGTCTTTTCAGACTTTAATACTCATGTATTTGTTCCCAGACAATGTTGTCACAGATGACCACAGAGTCCAAGGGACCACAGGACTTTGGCAGCAGCTGGTTGGTCTTCACTCGCAGCTGGAAGAAGAAGGCGCCACTAAAACAGATGTTATGTAAAACAATTTTGACATCATTTGTTGAGGACAATTAAGGGTCATTTATACATTTTGTTACTATTTTTACTACCATTTTATTTCCTCTTGTTACTTTGTGTGAAACAGAAGCACAGGTTTGTGAGTACAGGAATTTCTGTCTCCATTGAGCCATTCTTGCACTTTTGTGTTAAGACTTATTTTTGCTCTACTTTGTTGTTTATTACAATTAATAATTATTATGTACGTTCTTTTGCAAAAGTGCAATTATTTTGGTGCTGCTGAGCCATTGATCAACATTTTTAATGCCTGATATTTTGTAGACGGGAAATGTAAAATAAGCAGTTTACTTAAGAAAGAGGCTCTCTTTTTATTTTTATATTTTTTTAGTTATAATGACTGTTGTTCCACAGGCACCAAATGTTAATAAACAGTCCTGCATTTGAAATCCCTTGACTTTAGTTTTCATTCTTGCATTAGCTTTATTGAATTCATTGTTTGAATTAATTTGCACTGAAACTTGGTAAAAAAAAAAAAAAATCACGGTTGAAATCAAAATCTCAATCTCTGCCAGAGAAATCGCAATACAACTCTTTTCTGGAAATCGTTCAGCCAGCTATACTCCACCCTGTTACTCTAACCCAACACCAGGTCCAAAGCAGGTCGAAAAAAGAACATGGGCAATAACAGTAGAGATGACTCAGTGATTCTGATTGCTGACTGCAAAATGTACGGGTATTTTTATATTTAAATATTTACGATACCATAAGGTTGTGATGTGTTCATGTCTGTTTCCGTACTACTAATATAAAATGTAATGTCTGAATTATAACTATTTAAACTTAGGAAGAAACTGTCTTTGTTTGTTTGTTTGTTTTTGTTTTTTTCCTGTCTTTGTTTATAAAATAATGCAAACACATGTTTGGCATTCCATTTAAAAGCATTAAATTAAAAAAAAAAAACCTAAATTCTTTGTTGCTTGTTCACAGCAGTCTTTGAATATCTGGTTAAATGACAGGAAAATGCTCGCATCATTGTACATCTATTAGCACATCCCCGTGTGGTCATTGTGAAATTAGCTCAAAGCTGTTGCGTTGTACTTTCTTTTAATACCACTAATATGGTTTTAATGCTGTAAATTTTCATCCACTTTTATTATGAATTATTTTGCCATGTATATATTAACTAAAGGTGGGATTATTTACATCATTTACAATATATTTTATATATTCTTTATACTGTTATACCTTTTTCCCACTTTTTTTAACCTGAGTACTATGTACTATAGACATATATAAAATACAGTGTAACTATGGAATGGTAATAGGCTGTAATATTGTTAGTGCAAAACAAATGCAAGTAGTGTAGGTAGCATTAGGTGCTTTCCCACTGTAAGAACCTTTTGTAGTTCTGAGAATCATTTTTCGCACATTCCCACAGCATAAGAACTACAAGCCACAACCATGGTTCATAGAATCTTTTTTGTTCCTACTCCCAAGGCATTGTCTTTTCATAGTTCTCTGGGAACTGTATGACATCGGCGATTGCTGATTAGTAGACTTCAGGCCATGTCTATTTCTGCATCTTCTAAAAGGGAGAGTGTCTTACAGTTACCAGGACAGTAACTGTAAGACACTCTTACAGTTATATTGCTTTTCTACAACAGTAGATCGACAAACAACGTTTTTTAGTTAACAATAATAAACACTGCATGTGGTCTTTTAGTCTTTTTAGTCCCGTCGGTGCGTCATCTGCAGTGTTTCCACCCTCTCGTATCTGTTACGTCCCCAGTGGACGTTTCACCAGAACAGTATTAAACACACCATAAGAGCTGGAGAAAACACAATAAACATCCCCTGGGGGTTATACCAGGGGATGTCGCCATATGTGGGCATGTGAAGCCCTTTGAGACCTTTTGGGTGATTAAGGGCCATATAAATAAAAGTTGATTGATCGAAATTTGAAACAACAAATTCACAAGATGCTAGCTAGCACCATCCGGTGGGCAAAATGAGCACAGGCAACCAGCAAAACACGCAAATGATATGTAACAAAACAACCCTATACAAAAGTAAAAATACAAACCATGGTCCCTCAACAACCAGCTTCTATACGTTTCAGCTACATTTAATAGGGAACTTGTTTTAATTGTGGTCCACCCGGAAACAAGTGCAGTAACACTGAAGACCTCCGTGAAAACCAGAAAGACCGCCACTTCTGACCGGAAGGAAACACATCAGTACATTGATGTCCTTAAAAATAAAAGCACGATATCCAAACAGTATAATGATCACAACAAATGGTTCTTTTAATTTTCAGTTTTTCTCCAAAATAAATGTGTATGGGGTCATTTACAGTATCTGTGTCATGAGCGTGCTTTATTTTGTATATGGGGGAGTGATTTCCATTTCCGGGTTGTTTTGTCTCTGGCCTGATTGACTGTCTGTTGTCCTGAGGTGAACTCCGCCAGCTGTCTTTCATCCATCATCATCATCAAGACTGATAAGAAGGACCTAGTGGAGGACTTCGGCGTCGGAATGTTCTGAATACCGCGGCAACCTTTGGCCCTCAAGAGCCTTGAGTATTTTGTCTTGGATCATGGTAGTCTTTGTTTTTTGCAGTGCCTCTCAGCAGCTGCCCCCCCCCTCCACGTTATCACCCGAGACTCCTTTATTTACTTTTTTCACCTCTTCATTTTGGACATTTGGATTATGAGCAAGAGACTCTGTTGGGGACCTTTTTATGGATTGAGATAAGTGACTCTCCTGTGGATTGTATTTTCTGAGAAACGGACTCGAAACTATTAATTTCCTTTTGGGTTTATTTTTGTGTTTTTTTTCCCCCTCGTGTAGACGACGCTTTTTGTTCTTTTTTTTATGGACTCTTTGTTACGTTTTTCTTACTGATGAATACAACGCTTTGTGTTATACTTTTGAATTATTTCTGTTCTTATTTTTTCCTAAGAATAAACCTAGTTTGTTTTTCACATCAGTTCCTCTCTGCGTGTGGATGCTAATACTACGTAAAACAACAATCCGCTCGTATCAGCAGCGGTCCCGCGTCTCGTATCCGTATCTGTGTGAAGTTCTGAGAAGAGAAAGAACACACCTCTGCTCCATGAATGGATGAAGAGAAGACAGTATAGTCTGGACATGTTCAGTCTGTTGTTCATCAGTGATTATGGGATGTGTGACGCTAAATCCACATTTGTTCTGCTGTTGACCCAGGCAGCATGGAGACCGTGCTGAACACCTTACAGAGATCGTCGCTGCATGGTGTTTGTATTATTTATGTATTATTCTGTGGGGTTCGTCAAATGTGGACTTGCATTTTGTACATAAATAAAGCAAATTTTCCATCCCTGTGCGTGTGTGAAAGTCGTATGGCGTGGATGCAGATACAGAATAAGATGACGTCACAGTTCCTGCTGCCTATGGGAACACACAACAAAAACGTTCCCCTTGGTAGAGTAGTTCGTACGACTACATTCGAGGTGAATAGTTCTTGCAACTAAGTTCTTGGTGATTTAAATGGTACAATTGGTTCTGTTGTCACAGTGTGTTGCTGTTGCCTTTAGTTTCCTTGCTGATAGTTTCGGTGACTTCTGCCGCCTTCCTCGGAGCAGTGGTACAGTTTTTCCGTGTCTCCTTTTAAGTCATGTGACCATCCTGACAGAGTCGTTATGGCAGACTTTTTGTTCTCTTGTTGTGCCATCACGGATCACTGCAAAAGACAGAACCACGTCATGGACTGGGACAAGGCCAACATCATAACAACAGAGACACACAAGTTCAGGTGCTGAGTCAAGGAGGCAATGGAAATTATGAAGCACGAGCGCCGCACCATCAACCGGGACGAGGGGGCCTACAACCTCTCCCGCACCTGGGACGCCATCCTTAAGAGGACACCGACTGGCGGGGGTGGTGGCCGTCCTGACAGATCTGTCAAAATCTGTCAGGACGATCACATGACTTAAAAGGAGACACGGAAACACTGCACCACTGTTCCGAGGAAAGCGGCAGAAGTCACCAAAACTGTCAGCAAGGAAACTAAAGGTAACGGCAACACGCCGTGACAACAGAACCAATTGTACTATTTTAAAAAGTACAGCAAGAAAATGAAGTGCATCTTGGTGATTTGTTTAAAGGTGAATGACTAAAAACAGGTGCAGTGGATTTTTACACTTGTGTTGAATCAAATTTGTCTGTATGATTATGGCACATTTGAACTTTAATATCTTCATTGTAATTTTTCCATTTCATATCTTCACTGTGGGGGACCCTGTAGTGGCCTGGTTTTGGCCCATGGGCTGCATGTATGACAGCCCTGATATTAAACAGACGAAAGCCTTATATACACATGATGAAAACACAGACAGAATGTCTACTTTTATCCACCACTTTTTGAAGTTCAGCAATTTGTCACCACACTTAAATCCACATCAAAAGTACAGTCTGACGGAAGATATGATGGAACTCTTTTATTTTTATCTTCCCGTCTAAACCATTCTCACACACGCACGTCCTCACGCGCTGTCAGTCGATCACACTCTTACTCCCAAATGAAATTCGTTATGGTCTCTGATAGCTGCAAGGTTTGCTGGTTTCTTAACAACTTAATTAAGCAAATCTCCCCTTTTTTCCACAGAGGTAATGAGCATAGTTTTACAGGGATTAAACAGTCTCCAAGGCTGAAAATAAGGCTTTATACTTGGCAATCTTATCTGCCTTTATCCACCCAGACAACTTTATATCCAGAGGATTATTTTGTTAGCCTTAGCATATTTCCTATTATTAATTTGCAAGGTATTAATGTAATAAAGATTACTGCTGCATTGCGCAACGTCTGAGTGTGTGCTTCATAAAGGCATGAAACTACCTTCTTTTTTTTTTTACCTTTATTTTTCTAGGTAAGTCCACTGAGAACTGGTTGGATTAACATTAAAAAGATTATGATAATTCATAATGTTTAGCCGCGCCAAAGTAAAGGTGAACACACACAATTAAAATGGAAGAAAAATGTAAACACTTGTCTTAAGTGTCCACAGAGGTCAGAAATGTACAATTGGTGTTCAAGTTAGCTCAAACCTGGTGGTGATGAATGCCTTGAGACTCACACACAGTTAACAGACGCCTATTTACTGTACTATTCATGTTTCTCCTTTAGTTGACTTTATGTAAATATAGGCTTTTCACTGTATGGAATATATTAAAGAGACGGTTGTGCAGATTGAAAACCCACATTTTAATATTTGCGTTGCTTTTCAAGGCTCCAATATTCTTACTGATATCAGAAACCGCAAAAACAAAAGATCCCATGTCGTCTCTCTGAAGCTCCTGATCCCCTCGCGTTTGTCTTAGTCGAGGTATAAAAAGTATATTTACCAAGTCTCAAACACATTATGAGGTTTGTTGCCTCGTTTCACTACCAGCCTGGGAAACAAGAAAGGATCAAGTGTTCATTTGCAGATCGCTAAATAAACTCCCTAAAACCCTCTTGGATTTGTTAGAAAATGTGTTGCAGCAGAGCTGAAGACAGGCCTGAGGTGTTGATTTGTTCAGATTAGATACTATTGTAGGACAGCGACGCTACAAATGATTTTGTACAATCTACTTTGTTGAAAATTAAAAGAAAAAAAGCACTGTATGTACATTAGAAGTAATGTCAATAGTATTTAATGTAGCAGATATAATACCATTCACTTGTTTTTACACAAATATAGAATTCAATTGAATAATACAATTTGTTGTGTATCTGTTCTGCTCTGTTCTTTTTTTTATCTACTCTTTGTATTATGCTGCTGTGTGTGAAATTTGCCCTCGCGAGACTAATAAAGGTATATTCAATTCAATAAGGGCACGCTGTCAAAAATTGGGCATATCCCTGTCAGTTAACGACTGTTAACTTTAGTTCGTGTTTACCTGTTGCTAGGTGCCATTTCCTTTGTGTATTTGTTGGTAAAGGCACAGAATACTCTCCTGAAACGGGAATTTCCTCTGTATCGGTTACCAGACTACCATATTACCAACTACTCTCCAGACTACGACATAAATCCACGACTCTGCATCCTGTCTTTCCTCAGACTGTAACGCAACTGTCTTTGGATTGATATTAATAAATGGCATAAAACGTTCTGCTGGTCCTGCACTTGCGTTCTGATTACACCTCTCACAATGTTAATATAAAAAATACCTTGATTTTCACTGACATATATGTTGTTTTACTTTTTTCCACCCAATTTACAACATCTGTGGCATTTTTAGAATACCACACTGAAAAAACTTGACTTCTTAACAGTTTGTTTTCTACCTTTCATTATAAGCGTAGTATTTTATCATTAGGAGTTGTGAGTCCCATGGAGTTATTTAGTCATTCTTTGTGATCTTGCACATAAATGTGCCACAGATTTGTGTTTTCCTCTCATTCTCTACAACTAAATAGCTTACTTTTGATTCATCTTTCTGTGGTCAATTAGTCTATTGTTTTATTCAGTAACATTAATATCATGTAGTAAACAGTAAAACAGTGTCAGTACTTTTGTCTTATTTTGCTGATATGTCTTATATATTCTAGTCATACTGAAGTATTTTCACATTATTTCATCTTACTAAAGTAAACCTGAACACATCTTCATCTTCTGACCATGTGCATTGACTTTCTTCACCACCTCTCTTCTCAGCCTTTCACTTTTAACTTGGACTTTTCCTACATTTTTCATCCCGCTGCAACTCATTATCCAATGACTTGAGGCTAAACTTGTTATAAAAGATGAAGTGTAACAGTATTCTGGATCGGATAAGAACGTTCTACTCCTCCTGAGACCCCAAACCCACGTAAAGCACAGATAGGGAGCCCCCCACCCCTTTTTTTTTTCTTTTTTTTTTCTTTTTGGGTGTAGTAGGATAGTATATGCATGATGAAACTGCAAGACTAATTACATTTCCTAACTATCTTAATGGATTATGAAACGTAATAAACCCTTACCAGGAGATAATTAGGATGTGGAAGTAGTGGAGTTGGGGAGACTGGCCACAGTTGATTATTACCTCTGGCTGGAATGACTCATGCTGAAGGGCAAATTACTTCAGCGTGTGAGCAGTCACTACACACTTACTTGACTCGAGCCCCCTTTTGTGAAAGTCTTAATTAGTTGATGTGGCGATAAAGAAAGGATCAGCCGCCACACTCCTACTTCTTCCTTCTTCTTCATGCACACAAAGATCCAAAGTCAGTTTCAAAGAGCCCTGTTCTGGTCCAATTAAGTTGCATCCAATTTAAGCTTTTATTATCGGGACACTACATCTGAGTGCACGAATCAGCTCATGAACTTGACGAATGACATCTGTGAGGACCTGAACTGACAGGATGTTAAACGCCTCCCTCTGCTGGTATTAGGTACACATGTATACAACGGACCAGTGCGTCAAAGGCCGCGTTCAGTCCAATATCATCTCAACTGGGCACCACTGGAAAATAATAATAATAATAATTACACCTCAGTATATCATTTACACATGTACATGTTACAACTTAGAGATCACAGTGGATCTATAAACAAACAGAGCATTAGTAGCGGGTAGAATATTGATAAACTTACACTTCTAGATATATGACTTCATCCCACCATGGAGAAATTATACATGTAAATACTATCATGTAATACTTTTTTTTTGCACTTAAATAAAGAGACTTAATTATTTATAGGTTATTTATACTCAACAAAAATATAAACGCAACACTTTTGTTTTTGCTCCCATTTTTCATGAGATGGACTTAAAGATCTAAAA
>JAPTHA010000028.1:12133574-12156321 GCA_029814585.1 Gymnapogon annona
TAGATAAGTGCTGTATGTAATAAGAATCTTATAAGTAGGTCCTTTGCTATGGCTATTTGTTTTTGTACATCTCCTTCCATGATGCTAACATTCTCGTTGGTTTACTGAAGTAGCGTTCACAAAGCAGGACAATTGCTAGCAATATTTGTCAGGTTTTTGCCAAAATAAACTCCATTATCTTATCTGCGTAATATCTTTAAGTGACTTTTTCATTTATTTGTCTTCATGCTGTCCACTGTTGTCCAACATTTATAGACCCAAAGCCTACCGGTCTTTCAAGATTCAAGATTCAAGAACTTTTTATTGTCATTACACACATGACAGACATGGTGGAATGAAATTTGTTTACCCAGTCCCAGTACATGTCTAAAAAAAAAAAGAAATAAATAATATAAAATATACAATCAAAATATAAAATGTAAATCTAAAAAACTGGTCTCCCACCGTAGTCACAGTGAAGTCCAGTGCTAAATACTCTTGGTCATGTTTCCTGGTCTTAGCTTTATGGGGACTTTGCTTTGTCTCATTATCTCTGTCTCTCTCTGTCTTTCTCTTCATCTCTGTTAAATGCTCACGATGTGTGTATAAATACCTACATCATAGTACTAATACTCCCTGTACACCTGTACACACTCTGACAATGAGAGCACCACTGACATCTACTGTAGTGGATGTGACATTACACTTTATTCTAGTATGCTAAAAAAAGCAAACCCCCACCCCCACCCCCCCGTATCGCACCCACTATTTGAGAAACACTGCCTTATTGTCATTATGTTTGTACATATGACTCAAATATATTATGTTTCTGCCTCCATATATTGAATATGGGAAACATTGGGAAACAGCAGCGTCTCAGCCACTGTTGGAGCTAAACTGTGCTACGTCAGTATCTGTTTTGGACTTTTCAGACAGGATTGAGTGACGAATTAGACGAGTGGCCGAACGTGGGAGTGTGTGTTGCGTTGTGAGCGTGTTTGAGAGGATGAGCCGGACAGGGAGAGAGGGGGGGGGGTAGATGGATTCATAATTTGTTTTTGCATCATTATAAAACACATGGCCTACTTAACTTGACAAATGGAAAATTCTTAAATATACATTGACCTTTACATAGGCCCGGCCTACCACTTAATGACTACAAAGTACATACACACAGAAACTTATATTGCAATTACTTCCGTAGGATAAGAACATCACAAAAAGTCAGTAATATCACATATCCTATCAGCCGGCCACTTGATCGTTTTCAACACTAATTTAAAAAAAAGAAAAGAAAAAAAAGTACTGTTCCACAAAATCCTGTGGACAGTGTTGGTATGCAAATTTTTGTGCCCAAAACAGGAAATAGATAATAATAATAATAGTGGTTTGTAAATGGACTTTCTGTCAATTTCTAGGAGTGATCCCGTGATTCCACCCACAACATGGGTGTGGCCTGTCCAGATGCTACTCGAACTGCATTAAGAGTACAAATGTAGTCCTTATACTGGCGAAAATAAAAAGCCAACTTCTAGTTTGTTTCTTTTATGTCTGAATGAAGCCACCAGAGAAGGAATATAGATTCACATATGCCCCCCCCCTACGCCTCAGGTAAACCCCCCACTTAGGTCAGACCCCCCCTGACATAACCTGTCATCTGTTTCCTCTGTAGATGCTGAAAGAGTGTGTCCTGTCTCCAGCCACTTTGGAAGTTCTGCTGAACTCATACACATCAATCCCTGCGTGTGACTGGATGGACTTGCTGCCCACTGATGTATATGAAGTGGGTCTGTGCAGAGTTAAATCCCATCTATTGGTGTCCTGGGTTGCAGTTTTTTAGTTTGTGTTTCATTTCAGGAGCAGCAGCCTTTTTTTGACTTGGTCCGTACTCGCAGCCATCAGCCTCGGTGTCTGCAGCATCTCTGTCGCTGTGCTTTACGCCTCCAGCTCGGAGCCCGGTGCTTCTCAGTGCTCAGTAAACTGGACATTCCCAACTCCGTGAGGGATCACCTGCTACTGTGTAATGATGGGACGCTCGAGTAAAAGGCCCTTCACTGTCTGGATGTTATAACACTGGCCAACACCACGGAGCATCTTTATATGGAACAATATCTGATATTTTTTAATTCATACTTAGTTTTACCATATTTTAAATATTCTGAACTGTGATTTCCTTTATGGCAATGAACTGTTTAACTTAACCATAAACATTAAAGACCTGTTTCTTGGAGATGATAAACAAGACTAAGTCATTGTCTCGTTACAAAGTACTTCACAAAATGATATAATTTCCGCATGAGGACAGAAAAAAGAAATTCAACACAATAACATAAATACAGGGTAAAATCCGGAGGGCAACACTTACTGGTTGTGAACACAAGTCAACTTGTGAAACATAACATCATAATATCAATGTAATTGAAAATGTAATTATACTCATAAAAATCCAAATTTAGTGATTCAGGCTGATTTCAATTGAATGTTTGATTAAGGAATAGTGGATTTTAAAGAAAAACATAATTACAATAGTTTAGAGCTTGAAAAACTTGATATCTGATATCATCCCAAAACATTTTTACTGAAATCACACTATCCATATCTGGCTTGATGGCTCAGTTGGTAAGGAACCAGGCTAGTGCACAAGGGGACCTGGGTTTGATTCCTGAGAGGACCATCTGGTGGGTTGTGTCAGGAAGGGCATCCGACATAAAAAAAAACTAACTCCTATCAAATATGTGGAATGGATTTGCTTGTGTTGACCCCAGAAGGCCAAAAGAAATCATCATCACACTATCCATATCTGAATAATCTTTCAATTTATTACAAACCACATAACTGGTCATTCACATTGAAAGCAGCAAATTAATCAGTAAATTCATACCTAATTTTGACATAAATTTAACAGCATTTTAATTGACACACTGCACACCTATCAGCCATACATTACAACACTGACAGGCAGAGTGGTATTCATTTTGATTATCTCATTAGAATGAAAACTGTCAGTGACATCTGACCCCATGATGATATGTCTATGATGATTTCTTTCAGCTTTTTCCCTTCCGGGGTCACCACAGATGTGTCTGTAAATATGGAATTTTGTAATACAATTTCTAAAACAATTTAGAATAAAAATTTGGAATCACAATCTTTATCTTGATTACGGATGGAAAATGAATTTTCAATATAAATAACTACAACAAAGTAGATTGGTGAGATACATTATTTTTTATTGAAAATAGTAGAAAATGTAATTACACTTTTCTGCAATGTACACAATCAGAATTCATCCATTTCTTCTCTCTGAAATGTTGAAACTAAACTAAATCAGAATACACGGTGGACTTGTCATTTCTCTGTGCGTGGCATTGACGCAGTTGCACAAAAAATTAGTAATCAAACACAGATCATAGGTTTGGAAAACTGTTGAGCTAAACACCAGGCTCTGAGAGATCAGTCTCGCCATGACTGATGATGCTCTCTTGCACGTACAAATACCACCATAAGTTTCAGAACATCATTTGGATTTGAGCTGTTTAACCCTCCTGTTCCAACAGCTTCTGTTGTGTCAACATTACAATCTCCTCAATCACTTCTGGCTTCAAGATGTCTTTCACCTGATGTGGAAGTGAAGATTCATAGCAGTAAAGAACACTGGTGTCATAAAGCAGGACCTTGTGTGCAGCCAAAGCCAGGAGACAGTTTCTCAATCGTGAAATCACTTCCCGATCCGACAGGCTGACAGGCTCTAAGCTGGTGTAAAAGCCTCCAGCTTCCTCCTCCTGTTGTCCTGGTGTGGGGTAGAGCCAAACAAAGCCATTATTGCCAAGGATGATGGAGGCCCCACATGGCAGGTTGTGGAAATGTGTCTTTTGCCTCTTGATCAAAGACGGAGAGAGCTGTACCAGCACCCCCTGACCCAATTTCCCATATTTTAAACTCCGGGTATAAAGTGACAGGGCTCCGTCTGAAAAAACTGACTGTACTTCTGCACTGATCAAATCACCCTCCTGAAGGTATTCTCTCATGGTGAGCTCATCTTCTGCCGAACGTCTCCTCAGTTCTCCCCCGGCTAGGTTGACTGAAGACAACAGGAGAACAGAGTCCAGCCGAGAGTTTGTCTCCACTTTCCAACGTTTCTGTTGTACCTCTGTGATTCGTCCAACTACAACATCTCCAACCTCACCATTGAATCTGGTTTTAAGAGGTCTGACGCAGATTAACTTGTCGACTCTTTGCACCTCTCCAGCAACTGAAGCAGTAAGCTTCTCTTCGTCGACGTAGGTGCCATGACCCCTCATGAATCCGGCGTCCGAAGTGATCACATCGCCGGGAACGACGAGGTCTTTTCGATCGAAGGAAGAAACCGACAACGACACAGGTTTCCGAGCTGTAGATAACCTCATGTCCGCGGCCATGCTTTCCTCTGCTCCTGTATGTTGACCCACTTCCTCTACGTACTGTCGCATGCCGATGACGTCACGGCGTCTTGTCTACGTCGTCTAATGTTTGTTGTGTGGGTTTTGAAGGAGCAGCTGCTTACGCGGTACCTGGCACCTAGACCCGACCTCAAACATGCTCTGATTTCACACCCACCAGGTAAGACTACACCGTCCCCGCACAGTGAACAGGAACACCACCCTTGGGCACTGTAGAAAAACTGTCAAACCCGCAAATCCCGCAGAGGCAGACGTAAACAGCCGAAGGTCGTTTTCAGCTAACATGGTAGGCTAGCCTGGAAGCTAAGCTCGCGAAGTCTCGTAAGGTTTAAACCCATCGTCACCGTTTAGGGTGATGCAATGGTGTCTTTAAAACATTGAGTTTTTGACAACTTTATTAATGACAGAACCAGAATAATCCTCAGTTTTGGACAGTGGGGTGGTCACATAGCAACACAGGCGTAATAGACAGTTGTTAACCTGCCCTAGTTGATCAGTACTTGGAATGCTTCAAATATTCATGCTAGCATTTTAATGTACAATAGCTTATATTTTTGTATAAACCTTTATATCCTGTCACAGAGCTCCACGTCAGTGGTAGATGACTGTAAAATTAAAATGATCACATCACTTCAGAAGCAACCAACTCTGTGCAAACAAACTAGGAATTTGATTCTGGGTTAAGGTTGTAAAACTATCTCCATAAATATATGCAATAAATAATTGGAATTATTCCACAAAAATACAAATAATTTGCCACCAAAAGTTAATAGAACAAAGGTGCAATTCTAAAATAAAATATTGGAAAAGGACAATAGTGTAACTCAGTATTGGTGATATGTCAATGAGGTCAATACTGTCACAGTCTGACATTCACGAGAGTGACTGTTGCAGATACCAGACATATAAGGAACATATCAAATATCAAACATATTTTGTCTATCTACATGCTATTTGTTTTTTTAAACTGAAATCTACAAAGAAATCATTCATAATGACGAGTGATTAAGTGTCTCTACAAAGAGGGATGTAACAAGACGTGCAAGATAAAAGTCAAACGATGGAAGATAATGTGGATTAAATGGGACATTTATTAGTTTCATCCAGCAGGTTGATGGAGGTTGTCATCACGCTTCTGCTAAATAATGGCACTCTCAAATATTTACTCATATGTAGTAACTTTTAAAGCTGTTCTTTTGTCGTCTGCAGAGCTGGAGGACTGAGATGGCAGTGTGTGCACTGACCATGTTGGATGGGATGGAAGATGAGGTAGCAGCAGCAGGTGGTGTGTTGCTGCTGTTTCTAGCCCTCATCTTGGCTTGGCTCTCGACTCATGTGGCGGATCGAGGAGATCACATACTGGGCACCATCCTCACTGTGGGTGCTCACGCCTCTCTGATTGGACTGGGCGGCCATGACAGCTACAGCGGAGGATCTTCTAATTCGGACACTACTGAACAGCAAACATCTCAGCCTTCACAGGAGAACAAGCCAGATGATGGGGAACCGGGAGATGGCGAGGGAACGGGGGAGGGAGCTGAGGAAGCCGATCTTCTTTTGGACATACAGAGCAAACAACCGCAGGCTGGTACATTACACACATCTGACGAGGAGGAGGATGATGATGACGAGGATGATGATACAGAGCAAGATAAAAAGCCTGTAAATCACATCCAAGCTTCGCCCTGCAGTGTTTCCCACGCTGACAACAGTTCTTACACCATCACTGTCCGCCTGAAGTTCCTTAATGACACAGAGGAACTAGCTGTTCTAAAGCCACAGGATACAGTCGGGCTGTTGAAGAGGTTAGTGACGGATTTGTCCACACATTTAAAGCATTAAACTGGAAAGTTTGTCTAGATATTTGATGTGAGTTTGCATGCGATAGTCATACTAAGTGTTAAGATCTACAGTAGGAGTTGGAAACTAAGAAAGGAGCTAATTAAACACCAGCAGAATCGACCAACATAGAAGTTTTGTGGCTAATATAACAGTTGAATTTCCCAATTTGAGAGGCTGACATAGTCTTTGTTGTTATTCCTGCCCGTTCCTCTGAAGCTGCGGTCAACTGTAGGTAAAACACTGATGTTAGATCAGATGAAAATCACTTCAGAACAATCCAAATCATCTCTTTAACACGCCCCTTCTTTTCCAGCAAATACTTCTCCGGTCGAGAGCACCAAGTCAAACTGATCTACCAAGGCCAGCTGCTGCAGGATCCCAAGAGGACTCTGCTGTCACTTAACATTACACACAACAGCGTGATCCACTGCCACATCTCCCAGACCGTGCACGAGCCCAGTCCAGAGGGAGGGGCTCAGACTGGGGCAGGAGGCGGGGCCGGCGTGTCTGGAGGGTTCAGGGCTGCAGGTGTGGCCATCAGCACCAGCAGCCTGGTGGTGCCCGTGTTCGTGGTGATTCTGGCTGTGGTTTGGTACCTCCGCATCAACTACAGGCAGTTCTTCACCGCCCCTGCGACCATCTCCCTCGTGGGAGTCACTGTGTTCTTCAGCTTTTTGATATTCGGGATGCACAGCCGCTGACAAGGCAGAGGGAGCTCGACATTGGGAGGTATTGTAAAAATAACTGCGGCAGTGGGCGTCGTCTGGTGAGAGACTGACTAATCAAAAAGGACCACGGTGCTGATGCCACAGCCGATCAGACTCCTGTGGTGAGTGAGAATGCGGTATGAGTGTGTGTGTGGGTGTTGAGGTGAGAAGAAAACAGAACGATTACAGACATGGGAGCAACATTTCCCCTCGCATCCCTTATGGGATTCACACTATGTTTCAACTGTTTGGCTTTATTTGTTGCTTGAGATGTTTAAATGTTTTCATGGTTTCTATGCTAAGCATTGCAAAAAAAGAAAACTTATAGATGCAAGAAATCTTAAATATTTTGACACCACTCACTGTTGTGATGTGCTCCTTTGACTCTTCACCATTATTTTGTTATTTGACTCATTTGTGAGCAAAACTAGTACAGCCGCTGCAGTGCACAAGTTGACAACTTGAAATATTTTTGTTTGCTGGAGGGTTGCTTTGTAGAAATAGAGTAATTTAAATAATCCCTAGACATGTAAAACAAAGATATTGTAAATAGATTGTGTATTTTGTGTAAATAAAATGGAATGAATCAGATGAACCTGCATCTGGCACTTAAAGATTTGGAGTTGGACACTGATCCCTCCTCATTATGCTGGACTGCTCTGGCTTCAGTGATGTCTCAGATTAAAGCATTTTAAACCAAACCTGTGTTGTCTCAGTTTGTGGCAAACCTTACAGAGTCGATGATCAGGTCTCCTAGATGCTGCTTGAATAAATCAGCTTCGAGGACTACGTTCACGTGTTCCAGGTCCCATTGGAATGAAATAATCCACATTAATACCACTTTGTAAGTACTCATATTAAGGCTGATCAGTGTATTTTTCTGTTGTGCTCATGAGGCATTAATGCTGCTCCTGAGAAGTCTCTTACACACTAAGGTTTTCTTCTGAAACTTAATTTAGGGGATGAGCAGGGATGGAATTAAACTTGTCAGGAGTATTCAAAAAGAAGTGAGAACTCAGGTGAGAAAGTTAAGAAATGTACAAAAAACTGACGAATGAATCTTTTACTTCATTACACACTTGATCTACAGTAGACACTTGTAAATGTAAATGTTGCAGCCTTAGTAAGCGAAGAAAATGAAAGACATCTAGGACTCGTTGACATGTCATCTGTGACCTGATACTGAATTAAATACACAAAAACACAAAGGAAAGAAACAGCTGCTGTATTCATGAATCCACTCCACCTTACTTTTCATACAAACATATACTGTACATGTGCCCAAGAAGACTAGTGGCTCATCAAATATGAATATCAAAATCTGCATTTAGACACAAATTATATACATATCACTTCATAGACAGTGATCAATTAAAAAAAATTAAATATACCGTTGTAAACAACCAAAAGATTTTAATGGCACACGTACGTTCACAAAAAATTCACATTCTAGGATGCATAGTTTTGTGAAAATACAAAAGTTTACACACCCTGTAACCACACATACACACACACACACACAAAAAACTACGACGGTCACACAGAATGCAAAAAATCTGCGTACATAGGCACATACTGTACAAACACACACACACACATGTGCAATACGATGCTAGAATTAAAAAGCCACTGATCAGTACTCCTGTTTATGTTGGTCAAGTTTCTGAAAGCTGTTCATGTCCATGTGTCGTAACTAATAAAGTGTCAGCGCACGGAGTATCAAAAGGGGGACAGATCACAGGAAGAGTACGTGGAGCTTCCAAAGCATCACATTCAAGACGAATAAAAATCTGTCTAAAGACGAAAAGAATCAAATATTTTCAGGAACTCCACTGAAAGCTTGGAATGTAATAAACAAAAAACAAAGACAGCTAAGTGAATTATGGCGCAATCTGGGCGATTTCTGAATTTTTATAACGTTGAAAAATTTATGTGAACTTGTACTCTTTATGTTGCTCTAACCTCAATCATTTTGCTTTGATCAACTGTCTTTTTTTTTTTTTTACAAATAAATGCTGTAAATGGCGAAGTGTTTATTCTGTATGTGAGGGAAATGATGCCAATTGCCCACAACTAACGAAACAGGATCACATACCTACAAAGCAGTAAAAGTAGTGACTGCTTCATTTTATTAGTGTTGTATAAGCAATGAGGTTTTGGCAAATTGAAAAAGTGCCTATTATCAACTTCTTAAAATAATTGGCCATGTATTTTTTTTTAAAAGATTTTTCAGGAAGTAAAAAAACTGATATAAACTATTTGTTGATTTAGGCAAAAGTAATTTGTCAAAAAAGGAAATTATTTTAGGAAGGTGACGGTATTAAAGCAACTCATATATATACAAAAATGACAGATGGCAAATATGATCCATCTTAAAGGGAGCAAGTAAAAGCAGTCTCCCAGAATTGAAATTTGCTGGTTTTGTGTTTTAATAGTTCATTTTACATTGGAACATTGTTATGCATTCGTATTCTGTCAAAACCATGGATTGTTACATAATCATCCCATTAATAAACTGTCTCAGGCTGTAACTATCCCCTAATAAGATGGCGCACACTTTGTAACAACTCGCACTTGCCATTTCTCTTTTATATTGATGACAAAATAATCTGACACTCGTGAAAAAAGATGAAGAAGCTTTAACATAATCCGTTTGAGGCTGTTCTAAATTGCAATTATATATAAGAAAAAAACTGACTTGAAAAAAACTTGAGTTGACCTTTATCAACTCAGTTTCCATTTATAACAGGAAAAAGCCCATTGCTTTATGTTTTCAGGTGGATTTTCTCTAATTAGACTGTGACAGTTGACAGTTTCTGTGACTTGATGTTCAAGATGCAGAGCAGAATCAAGGGCGCACGATCAATCGATTTTAAATTGAAATCGGATAATTAAATTATGATTTTGGAAAAAAGGCAATCGTCAAATCAATTTAATCTCTCTTGTATCTGGGCCATTTGCCTCCGGGCTGCCATAGGCTCCTCAAGAAAATATAGTTTTCAAAAAAGAGAAATTTTAAAACAAAATTATTTTATAATGATTCTTGTACGGCTGCATAATCATATAGCCATACAAGAATCATTACATAGTTGAAGGGTTTTGTATAAAGGCTGACTGATTAAGAAAAACAGGGTCAAGTTTCATCCCAGTCTGTTCACAAAATAAGATACCAGTATGACCTCGGGGCGGGGCTCCATGTAGCCAAACCAGCCAATCAGAAGCCAGCGGGAAGCTAATTTAAGTCATCATAGATGCTCGAAATTGAAGGTGCTGAGAGTTTGGGCCGCTTCTTTTTGGTTGCTAAGCTAATATTACTGTGAGAGCTGCTGCCACTAACGCCACCACCTCCTGTCAGACATCCGCTAACGCCTCCACCTGCGACGCCACCACCTGTTCCCGTTCCTCCTCCGCCCACACTGTTCAGAGTAAGAGTCGTCCTCTTCTTTTTCTTCGGTTTCCTTGAGTCTGAGTGGTTGGTGCCTGTGTGGGAGTGAAATAGTGTGTTTTTATTCTGCCTATAAGCATCATCTAGTGTGTTTATGGCAGTGGTGTCAACTGGGGCCCCACACAGACCCCAATATGATCTCAAGTGGACCGGACCAGTAAAATAATGAGTTGCAAATGATAACTCCAAAATGTTGTTTTTGTTTTAGTATCGAAGTAAAAGTGAAATTTTAGCATGATACCTAACGCTCTCATTTACAGTACACATGTGCATTACAACATACAGTAAGCATTAAAGTAGATCTACAAATGTATCAAATACTTAGTAACAGAATTCCGCTTGTTTTTCTTTAGACATTTTGTGTTGTTCACATTTGAGAAAGGATAGTTTGTAAATGCCAACATTTTCATCCTGTAATTTTACTATTTCCCCATTAAAGAGACTTTACAATGGCCATAAATATTCAACAACCTGAATTTAAAAAGATAATTGTAATAATCTGATCTGATGAATTTCTATGTCATCACTTCAGGACAAACTGGACTGAATGTGGCCCCTGAACAGTCAAAGGTGACACCTTTGACTGTTAATATCAACCCCCCCGGTTCAAAGTTTGTACTCACTGGCTTTAGATGAGGCCGAGTCAGTAGGCGAAATATCAGGTGAGTCCTCCCACTGCAGGCGGCTCAACAGGGTCTGTCCATCTGGAATGTCAAAGCTGTCACTCTCCACCACAGCGTCAGCATCGGGCAACAACGGCCTGAAACATCGACCACAGACAGATACACACTGTTAAGACACATACTAAACTCATTTAACAACATGCAATATTCTCTCCATTTGTTTCTTTTAAGCATTTCACATACAAATTGTTTGTGTTAGATAAAACATCAAACCTTACACTTACTGTAGGTGGATCTGTAAGTAAAAACTGATTGAAGGTTTATTTGTATGTGTTAAGTCAATGATAAAAACAAGTGTGTGACTCCAGCAACAATGTACTCAGGTTTTGATTTCTATACTGATTTGTTCATTAGAGACCATAATAATTCAAGTCGCATAAGGTGCATTAAAATGAAAATGATCACTATGTGAACTCTCAAACAGGAAATGATATGATGTCCAACAAAAATACAAGACCTGAACATAAATCTGAGTCCAGGCTGAAGTTCAACATGAAGAAAACCCTCAGGTACTTGTAAGCAAAAAAAACTCCAGTTCATGCCAAAAAAACAGAAGTGCTATAAAACAACAAGGAAGGAAGGAAAATGGTCAAGAGAGAAAGAGATGTTTGTATTTCAGATGGACTGGAGGAGCTAACCTGGAAACAAGATGATGAAAAATACACAATCCTGCACAAATTAATAAAACATGCATGACCACAGACAAAATAATGAGAAAAAGAAGAATGAAAAGTGCATAAAATATACACAACAGTCCCTTCGGTGTAGGTTTGAGCGACATCATCATTGAATAGTACTGTAATTTACAAAACCGGTTGTGCAGAATGCTGATGACTAGTCCAAAAACTTTTATTGTTTTTAAACAACTATTTCTACTTATACTTGACTTTGACTTAAGAAAGTACATATCATTAGCCTCATAGCATAATTGCTTTAGTCATATTTTTGGCCAAATTGTGTTATTCATGCATCACATTGACTGGTTGTGTTTCAATTGTTATCTATGCTTCTCAACAGTGATATTATATATATATATAAAATAAATGATTTTATATTTTTTATCAATGACTATGATTTTAGATGTTCTACCTCTAAATTCCTCAAATATTTGTTGTGCCCTGACTGAAAATAATTTTCTACAGCTAACTATCGACTAAATGACCCCGACCCATTAGAAAAGTAACACCTAAATTCAATATGTCCAAACATTTTTGTCCATATAGTGTATGACAAGCAATTATGCTACAAGGTTCATGGCATGCATTATACGCAACCTCCAGTTAAAACCTTGTTGTTTACCTGTGACACTGAACACTCAAAGCCCCGTTTGTGACTACAGTGAGTGTCTACAACTGTTGTTCTCCACACTGCCTTTGTCGTCTACATATCATTTAACAGTAAAGTCGTTGTAAGTTGAAGAAAACATGGACACTGTTTATGAGGGGTATGGCTCTGTTCCTGGGTGTCCGGCAGCCTGATTACAAATCAGAGGGCAACACGAGACCAACATCTAAACATTGAGGGTTAAGACTCTCATTCAGACATGACTTGTGTTAAAGTACACTGTCGGGTGGAAGCGTTTGGGGGGGGGGGGCACACTCACGCGGACGGCCCCAGGAGGAACACCCTGACGGCCCTCCTCTGTTCGTCCGTGTGCTGGGGACATCGCTGAGACCTGGTGGGACACAAGGTGGCATTACACATCCCTGACATCACCCTCCCCGTCTATAAACTGCCACAGGAAGGGAGGCGGGGAAGGACTGACTGTCATGGACGCAACTGGCAACCAATCAGACGCTGCTGCAGCAGGGTTTAAAAGTTCTGATTTGTCATGAGTCAGCCACTGACAGAGTCCTTCATGATCCAATTAAAAGCAGAATTTAGGCTTTTATTTTATGCAGAAGAACAAGCCAATCATTGATCCAGAACAGTTTTAAACTGGATTTAAGTGCCACTTGTGTTCCCTTTGAATTAAGTCTCAACATACATGATCATTTTCACTCTCGAATAATTGAGCCTGTTCCCACGACCGTACAACCTGTTAACTGGGAGTAATCAGATAAATGCAATAATCACATCTGATGCATTCACTTGCACTTCAGAAATCATCATTTCTTTCTGTGTGTGTGCGTAGCTATAGTGATAGATGATTCAGACTTCTTATTATTCTCTGCACAGATGTACAAGAGCAAAATAAACCACATTAACAAGTGTATATACATGCATGAAGACATCTGAGTACTGGGGAGAAATCCAGGTACGTTAATCCAATCTTATCCCATTATGCCATTGACACGATCAGATCACAAGAATCAGATCATGCTTGGAGTATTGGTGTGCACGTAAACGGGCTCTGTGATTAAAATGATCATGCCTTTTCACATGCATGCAACCATGACCTTCTGCATCAGACAGCATCTCAAAGTGGTTTAGTCCTGGACAGGATTCATGGGAAAGCTTGACCAACAAACCAAAACTTACACTGCACACCATGACTGCTTTTCACGGTCTACAGATGTTTCAGCATTAGTTTATCATCATCACATTTCAGGGAATTTCAAAGCAATTACCTGGTGCACATCTTCTTGGTGTGTTCAGAAATCACCCCACATTGCTGAAAATAAAATATATTTTTTCTATTAAAGACGAAGAAAAATGTGGATTTGCATAACAGCACTTTTTCATTCATCATCCTTTGATGAAATATTTAAGCCTTCTAAGAGAACAAGAAAATCCGCATCAGAAAAAAATGTGGGAAAAAAATAAAAACACTATTTCAGATAGTTATACTTAAAGATTACTTCTCTTAAATATTCATTTGAAGGGTTTAATGATTTGAAATGGCACGTTTTCAAGTTTCTACAAAGTTTACTTTGAGTTCATGTGCAGTCATGTGTTCAGTTTTTTTTTTATAATACACTCGTAAGAGTTGCATATTTGATCCAATGTGGAAGCTAAATGTTTCACACACATTACTGTAGAAAATATCAAACTGAACACAAATCCTCCTGCAAGGGCAGCCTGTTGCAAAAATGGTCGCAATTATTTATAATGTGGTGTTTCATTTAACGGACTGATTGAAGCATTTCAGGCTTTAGGTGAATCAGTGATAGTGGCTCACCGTTGTTAAGAGTGATCGGACTTCATCAGGGCCTAATGTTTCATAATTGATGCCAGTATTGTAGTTGTACTGTAAGACACAACAAAACATTATTATGTTGTCATACTGAGTGGTGCCTTTACTTTACAAACTTATTATGATCAAAGCAGGAGAATGTCACCTTGTACGGCTCCGATGCCACACTGCTACTGAGCTCACCTGGAAAACAGGCAATAGAATTGAATCAAAAAATAGTAACACAGTCTATTATTGCAGTATAGAATAAAAGAACATTATCTCATGTCACTTCACAAATTCAGGAGTTATTTGTATCAGTTTAGTTTCACCAACAGCAGAAAAGTTGATCAGTGTCAGAAAACAATGCTTTAATCAATTTACAACAGACGAGGTAAAAATGGACCCACTTCACAAAAATAATAAATGTTGTCGTCACAGAAGTATGGGATACCAGGCCCACATGATGGAGGTTAGACGGATAAACAGACAAACATGTTATATCCTCCTATGTTTTATGGCTTGAAACACTCACCATTTTTATGTTTGAGAGATTTGGATCTTCTAGGGGAGTTTTGATTCTGCAGAAAACAAAACATACTGATGACACTAACCCCAAACACCAGACAAATGTAGACAGTGAAAGACAAAGACATTCAATGTACCTTATCTGACTTTCTCTTCTTGGCTGGTAAGGAAACAATAAAGTTTATGTCATATGGATTTAATATTTTTTTCATTGGAGGTGTACAAAGGATTTTCAAGCACTGACCTTTTTTCTCTGCCCCATATGACCAGTCATTATCATTGAGGTCGTCATTATCTTCCTGATCACTTTCTGATTTGCTCATGTTATTATTGCTGGCAAGCCTGTTAAACAAAGGAAACAAGAGTCTTAGTACATTTTATACATTTTAAAACGAGACGTTGATCTAAACTGAGTGGCCAGAACAGACCTGCGGTTAGCAATGCGACTGCTGTTGCGTCCCATACCGAGGCATTTTTCCAGGTGAGGTGCAAATCGAGACGCTGCTATCAGCCTTTTACAGTTCGGACACTCACACTCTTTGTTCTTCCACTGATTGTACACTTGCCCAAATATGTCAACTCCAGGTTGATCCACAATCTCTGTAACAAAAAAGGCACATATTTTTAAAAAACACACAAAAGACAAATGAGAAGATTATTGCACTAAAAATTAAACCCAACGTTATGGTACCAACCAAATTCTTTCATGCTTTCCTGGTCAGTTTCATCCAAGAAGAAGTAGCCCTGTTTCACAGCACGATGCACCTCAAAACACAGGCCCAAACAGGCATCGTCCACCAGCTCAGAGTAGACGTCGTGGACCAAGGCCTGTCAGACAAAAGGACAGTATTCAGTATTTTCAGTGATGCAACATGTTATGCCATTGAAATTGGCCTTGGTTGTTCTTTGCAAGGAAATAACTTGAATCTCCTGATGATGAGGATTTTCTTTAGAGCAGAAGGATGACATTGTAGACATCACATTCATATTATGGGCATTTTAACAGGACATTAAATAAAAAGATCAACACTCTTAAATATGCCAAATATTCAGATCATTTTGGCCAAATCTGTGAACGCAAATTTTTAAAAAAATAATGTGCAGCTCTGGCAACAATTTTAATATATTTTTTCAGACTGGGCTTTAATAAAAATAGACCTGTTTCCTTTTCAATGAAACGATCAGTCATATTAAATAGTAAAATTAGACTTAAACTATACATTCATATTTTAATAAAGCACCGCTTTAGATGATTTCTTGTACAATCAGAACATTGTTTATATAAAAATGGCTTCCATATCCAGGCAAATAATCATGAATAGAATTGTAAATGAAATATTCCTAAACAAACCAATATACATAACAATAAAAATTGGTGATACCGAGCCCTGATATTTCTCAGAGCCTTCCCTCTTCACTCACCTCCAGCCTGGTGTTGTCTGGGCCTGACAGGGGCATATCCTCCATTTTCATTTGAAAATCTGTGTGGAAAATCTTAACTGCAGGGTAATGAAGTGCTGATCTGAAAATGTAGAAAGCATGAAAGAGAGTGAGAGCAGATTAGTTTAAAGTAGAGAAAACCAATCTCTTATTAAACCTGAATGCAGAGATTTTTTACTTACTGTAACAATAAACTATGAATAGTTGCTGCGCATCTTTCTTCATTCTGTTAGGAAAAGAAAATCTAGTATTTATAAGTCAAGTCACACAATATTGTCATCCAAAGTCACTACACAGATGCGACTCATTTTTGGCAAAGATTTTCTGATCCTGGTCCACCACTCCCAGAGTCCAATCTTTATGTTCTGGAGAAAATTGAACCGGTTTTGTGATTATTGTTGACTTTCTGCAATGTAATTAATTGACCACCAATCATGATCCTGGAGGATAACATCTTCCAGGTTTCAAATATGCTTAGACCAATTTTTATTCAAATTATATTAGCTCTAGCATTACATGTGTCTCCATTTATTTGATGCTGACAGTCTTTATCGTACATTCTAACAAGGTTGGTTGGAGAGGCTGCTCACGACATCAAATATAGTTAGATAACTGGCTGCAGCTGATTATCCAATGGGAGGATGTGCCGTATCTATTTACTTATCTGCTTACTGTAACACACTGTTACATATTGTTCTTGGCAAGTAATACTATTCCTCATTTTTTATATCTTTTCTGTCTTTGTGCTGTCATGGAGCGCTTGCAAGAAAACAATTTCCCTCGGATTAATAAAGCATTCTGATTACTGAATAAATACAGTGTGTGGTTACATTGTTGGCCAGGTGTTGTATTATAGATGTCACTTCGCCATCCGGATGCAAGACATGTGGCTAAAGGCTAATGTTGTTTCCTGCTGTCTATAGGAAACATCACAGCTGTTTCGTCACGGCTGCGAACGAAGAAGTATTAAATAACTCAACAGTTAACCCCCAGTAATTTATATCGTAAAATAATAAATAATATTCTATAAATAGACCGCGTATCGGCGCAGGTGATATTTGTTAGCAAACTATGACGCCTTCACTGACATTAGCTACTTCTGAGTGTTAGCATGCTAGCCTGGCCATTTGTCGATTTCTGACACACAACGCAACTCCGTTGAGACATGTTCTGTTTTACATGAATTACCGAACACCTTTTCCCTCTTCTGTCACAACACAGACTCAGCCAGAATCAGAAGCGTACAGCCGCTCCGAGGGAGGGTACATCGTCGTGTCAGGGCCCGGAGCACATCAACACGAACACTGGTCCCCCGCCGCATCCATAGCCGGCGATGCAGGTGAAGCACGAATCCTCCGGGAAGGTGTTTACCGTCGCCGGTGTCGGTTGGATTAACAGTAGAAGCTGCCGAACACCGAAGAGGCCGACTGACAGAAACACTTACACAAGTGAACACTCTTCCGCTCCGGCTCTACATAATAAAAGCCCTGTCATTGAACACATGTTAATGTTCATAATACACCCTGAATGAAATCACTATAAAACCAACAAAGTACCTGAAGAAAATTATAACCAAAAAAACGTTTTTTAAAAAGGGATTTATTGAATTATATAATACTATAATTTAATACAATCTACTGACGCGTCCTTTATGAAAATTTTGGAAGCACATGAGAGCCTTACTTCTTGGCCACCAGGGGGCGCCGGTGAATGTTGGAATGATGTGATGAAAAGCTTCATGAATGACTAAATCAGGGGTGTCAAACATCAGGCCGGGGGCCAAATCCGGCCCGTTTAAGGTTCCCATCCGGCCCTTGGGATGAATTTGTAAAATGCAAAAACTACACCCAGTTACAATTACAATTACACACTGGAGCCTATCCCAGATACTTAAGGGCAAAGGCCTTAAGTATCTGGACAAGTAAACCCTGGACACGTTGCCAGTTCATCGCAGGGTCATCATCCAATCAGTGTTTAGTTTTGATAAAGTAAATGAATAATTAATCATTTAATTTTGATAAAATCTTGATAAACTCATCATCACTGAAAATGATTGAAACCAAACAATAAACACAATGACTGAGAAATCCAGATGTGCCAGGATTTTAATGCAATTTTTAAATCCATGTATTTCTGGACGATTTAGTTGTACAGATTAATGTTGATACTGTGTGTTCATCTCTACTGTTTCCTGTGTCTGTGATGTTTGAACAGCAGAGAGTAGCAGAGAGCGACGCCTAGCATCAGCTGTTATGTGGCCTCAAAGAGGATGAACTTTCACCCAGACATGCACTGAGTGATGCAGGACTGCTGAAAACCTCTGGTCTCATAGAGAACAACGCCTTCACAGTAAAACAGGTCATGTGCTTCAGAAAGACACATCCTCTTCTACTTTGTAACTCAACCCAGCCAGCCAAGAACATCACAACTTATTGGCAAATTGCTGTTAGTTACTGGCTTCACTGCATTTAAAATGGCAATATTTTTACATTACGAACTGTTATTGGGTATATTATTGGTTGCTGCAGACCCATATTGCGTCCACTTATGATGATGATTTTTTTTGGCATTTTCCCTTCCGGGGTCACCACTGCAAATTCACTTCACATATTTGATTTGGCAGGAGTTTTTACGTTAGATATCCCACTGGACACTCATCCCCGGAATCGAACCTGGATTCCATACACACCAGCCCGGTGCCTTACAAACTTAGCTATCCATCCAAGAAGTTGTATGTCCACTTATGAATGTGGAATATTCCTGAGTATTTATTGGCTGTCTCCTGAGAGAGTGATTTTATCAACTCCTTCCCTGTACCTGTGGGAGGGCGGATCACCTAGTTTACTGACTTGGTTCTAAGGAAAACTCCAGGATTGCTGCAAGCTGATGCTCAACAAGAGTTTTTCTAAAAGATCTTTAAATTATAATGATAATTATTCCATTAAAATAACAAGAGAGACATAATTGAAATATGTGTCTTATGACCAGGACCTTGAAGCAAAACCTTAAAAATGTAGTTTAAAATAATTATATAGAATTAATGTTGCAATATAATTGAAATGTGAGAGGGTTTTTTTGTGCCCTGAGCTGGCTACAAATTATGTGCCTTATGGGGGTCAAAATGTGCATAATTTTACCCCATAGACAGATTAAATGTTGTTTAAAGTTAAGTTTTTAAGAAAAAAAATTGGTGAAAAAAGCAAAAAAAAAAAAAACCCACCAAAAAAAGACCTTGTACATACGTCCTACTATTGGAAAATACAGTAATTGTGGTATCCTGGGGTGTATATATTGAAACTTGCTCCAAAAATGTCACTACATTATGTAAAAAGCTGAATATATTCTTGTTTTCTGGTAGAACATAAGGAGTTTAAAAAATACAGTTGTTTGGGTTTGTAGTGATTCATTTTCTGTTAAGTTTTAGTTTCATGCAAAGCAATTTCAGGGGACTTGTCTGCAATAGGTGGGGACTGGAATTAAATGAGCAATGCTCCCTGTGTTTGTAATTTTAGTTTGTTGTATAAATACTGTCATTTATAATATGTGAACATGGTTGATAATGGCGTGGTTCAGTGTTTAGTTCCCGACATTTGCTTGGTAAAACACACCCAACAATGGTTTTCATCCACAGATCCAAACTTGACTCTAAAACTAAACAGTGGATTTGTCTCTGGGACTGAAACATCTCCATGATATAAACAAAATAAGCATGAAAAGCTTCTCTAATCTGATCCAGAACCAGTTCACATTGCTCCCTCTTTATGTTCAGGAAACAGGGCTTGCCTTCTGAGCTCACTGGCCAGTCAGAACAGAGCTGACCCCTGTGTGTCATCGGTCTTAGTGTGACTCCAGAAAGCAGCATCTGGAGGTGTCAAAGGTCAGTGTGACGTGATCATTTTCAGCTTGATGTTTCCCTATAACACACATCAAGATGAGGGATGGTCTCTCCCGCTGAACAACATGCACATTTCTCTCATTCGTGTTACAAAATCTGAGCCCAGGGACACGTAGAGGTTTCCAGATTCATGGTTTGGTGCTTCTTAGTATCCCGGAGAAGGAACTTGAGTTACGAAAAGACAAGTTATATCTTTTAACGTTGTGATTTTCAACTGGTGGGTTGTGGACCCATTTTTAGTGTGTTGCAGCCTGGCAGGGCAATAAAAAATATAATATTTTTTTTAAAATCTGTGCTGTTATTTTGAAGAGGTTTTTTTTTAAATATTTATTTTTTCTTTCTGAATAAAAACTGAAGAAACAGAATTTATTCCATAAAAATCAGAATGTTTTTCAGTATTTACCAACTGATAAGCTTATCAGAAGAAAAGTTAATCTTGTATACTTGAATCTTTTTTAATTGCACTTTTTGTTTACTTTGAGTTTGTGGATGAAAATGAAGAAACAAAATTTATTCCATAGTGCACTGTTAGTTGTCATATTTGCACTTTTAATGTAATTTTTATTGCCAGAATAAGTTACTTATTAAACTTTAAAAGTACACTTACTGAAGTGTTACAGAATGTTATGTTAAGTAAATTTGAAAAGTTGACATTTTTCTTTGATTTGTGTCACAGCTTGTTATTAAGGGGTGATGGTGGGTCCTGAAGCCGTTGAGAACCAGTTGAGAACCACTGTTTTAATGGATGTTCTGGTGATATTTGATGGTAAAATATCTCTGATGTTTTTCCAAAAGATTGGATTAATTATTATAAGATGAGCAAACTTCCACAGTATTTACTGTAAATCAGGAGTGTCAAATACATGGCTCATGGCTCAAACTGGCCGCGAAAGGATTCAACCTGAAGAATGACACTGGAGGATGTTAAAATAATTTTAGTTCAGGCTACACATTCAGACCAATATGGTCTCAGGTGGATCAGACTATTAAAATACTATTATAATAATTGTAAATAATGACAATTGTAAATATTTTTCTTCATTGTAGAATAACAATGAAAAAGTTACATATAATTTACGTATAATTTTATGTAATATAAAATATAGAAAATCGTTAAAATCCCTTTAGACCTCTGAAGGTTATAAATAGATAGAAAATACTATACTGAAATACTAAAGCATTGGTTTCATCACCTGCTGATGGTGACTGAAAATAAAATAATATCAAGTATATGTCTTTTTTACACAAATTTTCTTCTAGATATGTGTAGTTTTGTCTTGTTGTACCTTGGGAACTGACATCAGCTGTTCATAAATAACCTTATTTCTATTTTAATCAGAGTAAAATAAAACAATACATAGTACATTAATTCATTTCCCTGACTTTGTGTGACTGTTTTGACCCAGTGTGTTCAGGTTTAATTAATTATTCTCCTCACATGGAGAAAAGAAAGAAACAATAGTGTCTTCGCTTTTGGCTCACAGGGTAGAAATATTTGTAATAATTGAACTTAAGCAAGAATTTGAACTGACTGGTTCACTGTTTTGTTTTAGGTTTTTTGTATATGTTTTTTTTACTTCACTATTTTCAGTCTAAAACAACAGTTGTCTTTAATTGTAAGTTAAAACAATAATATTTTACTTGGACCAAATGTGGAACCTGAAATAAAATCAGTTTAACATCCCTGTTTTTAAGATATAATTGACAGGAAACAAACTTCACGCCTCACTATCAAACCTCCTTGGATTTCACAACAGTCCAAAATGTCAGTAATGTTAAAAAGAGCAGCGAAGGAATTGCAGTTGTGTGTGTAAGAGCTGCTTTTTGTGAATGTTCTTTACTTTCCAGTATCTCAGCGGAAGAGCGGTGTTTCTGTCCTGGGGATGTTTGTGTTTTGTTGTGTGGAGGATGTCATTGCTCTGTCTTCCAGGCCTGGTGGGTGGGGTCTCTCCAGCTTATATCTCAGAGTTCAATCTTCTTCTGTGGTGCCAGGGAGTCCAGCAGCTCGGCGGGACCTGGACAGAGTGACGGGACGGCCAGGATGTGGTGATGACTCCTCAGGGAGGCTGAGGAGTTGGGTTCCACCTCCAGCTCCTGGTGTTTGAATGTTTTCACAGTGTAATGCTGATTTGGCCTCGTCGGACACATCCACACTCCAATTCCGGGCTGCTGAACTAAATATGAATAAGTCAGAGAAACAAACGTGATCTAGATCATTGAATAAAATCCAAGTCAAATATAATTAACCATTTAAAATCAAAACAAGTATGAAATTACAGTACAGTACATTAGAAAATTAGTTTCACGTGTAAGAAAGTGAGCAACATTTTTAGTTTTCAGCAATGATACGAAGAGCTGAAGTCCTGCTGAGCTTTGGTGACATACCTGGACAGAAATTATAGCCAACGGGAAGAAATAAAGCTAAAGCAGAAATAAACATTTTCCAGGAACAAACATCCATCAAGTGTCCAAGCCCATGTTTCATAAAGAATAAAAATCGTTGACCTCGATGGAAAAATGAGCCCTGACTCATTGAAAAGGAAACTAAGAGGGCATTCTTTAAAGAATATTTAGCAGAATATTGAAAGTACAATATCTTTATTTGGTTTATTTTAATGAACATCAGAATTTAACATCAGATATAAATATGACAAATTACAGCGATGTTGCTAAT
>JAPTHA010000028.1:12161148-12180906 GCA_029814585.1 Gymnapogon annona
CCATGGGGATGAATAAAGTATCTATCTATCTATCTATCTATCTATCTATCTATCTATCTATCTATCTATCTATCTATGTCAGATGTTTCTTGTGTTGTTAAAGTCACTGTATGAGAGTTCAAAAGACAAAAGAAACACAGCGTCATTGTAAATGCGGGGTTGTTGGACGGACGTGTGATGATTCCACAAACTCGGTCATCTGTGCTTTATTCGTTCTGACGGCACATCTGAAAATCCTTTGTTCATTTAATAAACTTCAGCAGCTGAACAACGCCTGCTCAGTTAAACCCAAAATGACAACACAAAGTAACACCCATGATTGAGTTGGTGAATAAAGACGATCAGATCCATGTGTAAGGAGGAGAAACCACAACCAGAACCAGAACCCTACTGGGAGGCTAAACCATGCTGTTGTCACATCTGTCCATTGAGTTTGTTTTTGTCCTGTCTCTTTTATTTTGGTAGAATCCCTCGTGTGTTATTTGCCTCTTTCCCACCTGTTATGATTTCCCCATTATTCCTGATTTGTTTCACCCGTGTCTAGTTGTCTCTCCTCCCCTTTGGGTATTTAAACCCCGATTCTCCTCTGTCTCGTCACTAGTTCATATTCTCGCCTGTCTAGATACTTACCCGCACTCTACTCTGAACTCTGGACTGTCCCTCACTCTGAACCAGCCTGGCTGTAATGTGTCACTGGGATGTGAGTTCCTATGGACTGGATGAGGGGGGTGTGGACTACCAGGGCTGCGTCACACCGCCAGATGACCTGGGATGAACTCCACCAGCGGCAATGCATCATTAATCAACGGGGTTTAAAAGAAGACCTGAGTTGCTCTAAGCTTCGTTGGGACGTTGCTTCACCTTCGTTGCGGTAACCAGCACTTCTCCTGGAGAGGACAAAGTCGTTTAGTATCTACGTGTGTTTCGAGAGACTTCGTGAGTAATTTTGTTCTTTGATCTTGTGTTCCAGTGCCATCCCGCAGATGGCCACACTGCCAGCCCCATACGTACCCTGGAATACCTTTTGTTTTTTGGATTTCCCGTGTGTAAGAGGACAACGGACGTAACCTTCTATTTTTGTTATACTTTATTACTGGAGAGAGAGACTCGTGTTGTGATCCCTATCGAGAAAGAGACTCTGAACACTTTTTCTTTTGTTTATTTCTCGTCGGGTTCTGATCGCTTTTTGTTATACTTAATTTTTTTTGTGCCTGAGTTTAGTTTACATAATATAATCTTGTGGGAAAAATAAATTATATTTTAAATCGCACTTATTGGCGTTTGGATCCTACCTCGGATGCACTGAAACGTGACACTGGCCCCATCCATCCCCGTTTGGACTCTTTGACTTTTTCCTTTCAGCCAGTTAGTACGATTATTCTCGAACTTCAAATAAACTGTGCATCTTTTCTTTCACCAACTCGCACCTCTGCATTTGTGTCCTCCATCCACATTCGGACATTACAGTTACGAACTAGCCATAAGGGACTTAGCGGAAATCGACAAGGTGAAAGACGCATTGACTCACCAGGGACAATGCCTCGACAACCAGGAAGGAATGCTCCAGTCCCTGCTCCAGAGTGTTAGACAGATCTCCGCACAGCTGACAGAGCTGTCAGCAGAAGCCGTGGATCCCCCTTCTCCTCCGGCCCCCATCTCTACTATCGATTCTGTGTCCAGCGACACATCCGAGCCACACATCCCAACTCCGTCCAAATACACTGGTAATCCAGACACATGTTGAATCTTTTTCACTTGGGCTCAGCCCATTTGTTTTCAATCTGAGACTGCGAAGATTGCGTATGTAGCCAGTTTACTGGATTGACCGCAGCTGAGCTATTTCAACGCTCTATTTGAGCAGAACTCCCAGATGGTCTAGTCTTTTGACGGGCTTGAAGAGAAGATCAAGTGGGTATATGACCATCCGGTCCGCTGACAGCAGGCAGGGCAAAGGCTCTTGTTGCTTCGTCAAGGGGATCAGTCGGTGAGAGAGTTTGTCACAGAGTTTCGTCACAGAGTTTCATGCCTTGGTGGTGGAGTCAGGGTGGAATGATCAGGCACTCGTCACTGCACTGCTGAACCGATTAAATAAAGACATTGGACGAGAAATGATGTTGGGAGTGGAGCCTTCATCATTGGACGGCGCGATCCACTGGGACGTACGGCGGATCAACTCACTTTATGGCGCTCTGACTTCCACCCCGCCAAGAATATCAACCAGAGGAGATCCACATTTAATCGGACGGTCCCGATGGTCTACGCCGCCTCAGATTCTTCAGCAGAAGTTCCCATGCAAGTCGGTTGCACTCGGTTGTCATCAGAGGAGAGGCGCAAACGGATGGCAGAGGTCTGCTGTCTATACTGTGAGAGACTGGGACATCTGGTTGCTACATGTCCGGTAAAATCCAGGGCTCAACAGTGATGAGGAGGGCACTGTTGAGCCAAACACTTTTACTTCTCTAGACCCGACCGCAGACTTCCTCTAGTCAGACTTTCCTCGTCGAGCAAGACCTGGTAACATCTGGTACTTATTGTCTCGGGGGCGGACGCCAACTTTATGGACTTTAAGATGGCCAGAGACATGGGGTTACAGCTTTACATCTTGTCACATCCGGTGGATGCTTGTGCTCTAGATGGCCGGATTTTCTGCAAAGTAACTCACCAAACTCAATCACTTACCCTTAGTTTTGCAAATAATAACTCTGAACTGATAAGTTTTCATATTTAGCAATCTGACTAACACCCGCTGATTTTGGGACAACTATGGTTACTAAAACAAAACCCACACATAAATTGGCGTACACGGGAGGTTCTAGGGTGGGACGTCGGTTGTCATCTCAGGTGCGGGGGATTTGAGAATAGAAGCAAACAGACAGGGGAAAACAGTTTGACATTGGCACCTATGGTCACACATGAGGAGACTTCAGAAGAGACATTTCCTACTCTCAATAAGGTTCCCTTGTGTTATCATGACTTAAAGCAGGTGTTTAACAAGGTGCAGGCGACAGCTCTTCCCCCTCACAGACCCTATGACTGCCCTATTGACCTCTGTCCAGGCACGAGTCCTCCCAAGGGTCGACTTTATTCACTGTCTGGCCTGGAGACAGAGTCAATGAAGAAATATGTGACTGAGTCTTTGGTGGCGGGACTGATCCGACCCTCCTCATCACCTGCATGGGCAGGGTTCTTCTTTGTAGAAAAAAAGGATAAGACTCTCAGACCATGTATTGATTATCGGGGCTCAATGACATTACTATCCGCAACAGGTACCCCCTCCCTCTCATGTCGTCTACATATGAACTTCTCAATAGTGCTAAAATATTTACTAAATTAGACGTGCGTAATACTTATCATTTGGTTTGCAGAAGGGAGGGAGACGAGTGGAAAACCGCATTTAACACACCTAGTGGGCATTATGAGTACCTAGTTATGCCCTTTGGGCTTACCAATGCACCAGCGGTTTTCCAAACGTTGATTAATGACATTTTAAGGGACATGCTGAATGTTTTTGTTTTCGTTTACCTGGATGATATTCTCATTTTTTCAGTAGACGAAGCCTCTCACAAGAAACATGTTCACCAGGTCATGGAATGTCTCCTTAGCTATGGACTCTATGTAAAAGCTGAGAAGTGTGAGTTTCACAAACCGTCAGTCTCCTTCCTTGGGTTCACCATCGCTAAAGGCAGAATACAGATGGATCTGGAAAGATCAGTGCGGTACAGAATTGGCTGGTTCCCACTTCCCATAGAGAGGCTCAACGGTTCCTGGGGTTTTCTAATTTCTGTTGCAAGTTTGTCTGTAATTTCAGTACTGTGGCTGCACCCATGCATGTTCTCAGCTCTTCCAAACTTCCATTCAAGTGGAATGAGAGGGCGGATGTGGCCTTCAATCATCTTAAAAGGGCCTTTACTATTACTCCAGTCCTATCCATCCCAGACCCGAATCTTCAGTTTGTTGTGGAGGTGGATGCCTCAGATGTTGGAGTGGGAGCCGTCCTTTCTCAAATGTCTGGATGTGATAATCACCTGCATCCATGTGCTTATCTCTCCAGGAGATAAGCACATGAATAAGGATTTCAGGATAAGGATGGATAAGGATTTCAGCGGAGAGTAATAATGATATCAGAAACCGGGAACGGTTGACCATAAAGGTGGCTCTGGAGGAGTGGCGCCATTGGCTGGAGGGAGCTGAACAACCTTTCCTGGTTTCAACTGACCACAAAAATTGTGTCACCTGTGTGGTAGGAATCATCACCTGGGGTATTGAAAGACATGTGAAAAATGAACTTAAGAATTGTCAGGTTCCGGAGGGTGTTCCTCCGAACCGGTTGTTTGTTCCTGTCTCCCTGAGGGCCAAAGTTATCCACTGGGACAGCACATCTAAGTTGTCCAGTCATCCGGGGGTTAATCACACCCTGTTTATTATCAAACAGCGGTTCTGGTGGCCATCTATGGAGAAAGACACAACAGAGTACGTAGTCGCTCTTGCCACTTTCACCACATGTAAGTTTGCCCATTCTCCATCGGCGGGTCTGTTACATCCCTTGCCGATTCCTAGTAGACCGTGGTCCAACATTTCTGTAGATTTTGTGATTGGACATCCCCCTTCCAAGGGTAATGCTACTATTCTGATGGTTGTGGACAGGTTCTCTAAAATGGTGCACTTCATCCCATTACCCAAGCTCCCCAAAGCCAAAGAAACAGCTGAGACCCTATTAAAGCATGTAGTCCAGTTACACGGGTTCCCTAAAGACATTGTCTCTGACAGAGGTCCACAGTTCATGTCCCAGTTTTGGAAGGAGTTTTGCTCCCTGATTGGGTCTTCTGCTAGTTTGTCTTCTGGATATCACCCCCAAACTAATGGTCAGACTGAAAGACTCAACCAGGAATTGGAAACCACCTCGCATTGTATCACAGCTCAGAATCCGTTATCGTGGAGAGATCACCTTATCTGGGTGGAGTATTCCCATAACTCTCTGCCATGCTCATCTTCTGGATTTTCCCCGTTCCATACTGTCTATGGTTATCATCCCCCCCTTGTTTCCGGCACTGGAGAAGGAGGTAAAGGTTCCCTCAACTTTATCCCTCATCCAACGGTGTAAGAGGGTCTGGAAGAAAGCAAGACAATCTCTGCTGCACTCATCGGAGCAGTACAAGAGGGTGACTGATCGTCATCATATCACGGCTCCGACGTATGGCATCGGTCAAAGAGTCTGGTTGTCAACGCGTAACCTTCCTCTGCGGTCAGGTTGCAGAAAGCTGACTCCCAGGTTTGTGGGTCCATTTCCAGTTTCTAAGGTGATTAATGGGTCTATGAGGGTGCACCCAGCCTTTCACGTAAGCCAGGTGAAACCTGTGAAGGAGAGTTCCTTGGTCCCAACCCCCCAGGTTCCTGGGGGTGCACATCACTGACAACCTCGACTGGACCCTTCACATGGCCTCTGTGGTGAAGAAGACCCAGCAGTGCCTGCACTTCCTGCGGCGTATGAAATGGGCGTCCCTCCCCCTCCCATCCTCACTACCTTCTACAGAGGCGCCATCGAAGGTCTGATGACCTACTGTATCTCCATCTGGTCCGGGAGCTGTAAGGCCTCAGACTGGAAGCCTCTGAGGAGAGTGGTGAGGGTTGCGGAGAAGATCATTGGGACTCATCTCCCCCCCATCCATACCTCTTCATGGTACCACGGGCGTGAATCGTTGCGGTTCTTTTGGATGAGAGTGAGACTGGTGTTACGTAGACCTTGGATGTTTAACGGTTGGTGTTTTTTCCTTACTTTCCAGTGCCCTCCAACGCAGGCCTGCACCACCCGCCTTTCCTTTCACATGGAGCCTGGACCAGGACGTGAATTTCAGTTATCTTTTTGGACTGACTCTTTTTGTTCACTTTATTAGTAAACTCTTTAATTTATCCTCTACCTCTGCATTTGGATCCCGTACAGGAATATAACAACAATAACCTATATAAATGACAGGTTGAATCTTTTTAGTGCAAAATAACAACAACACTGAATTATGTTTCAGTGCAAGAAAAAGTAACTATGATCATTTTTAGAATTGCAGTCTACAGTTTCATGAACTGAATAACTGAACAACAAGAAAAGAATAATTACAATTGAATAAGGATATTAGAAATCTGGTCATTATTCCTACAGCAGACATTGGTTCGTTCAAACCGTAAAACATACTGGCTTCTGAAGCAGCAGGTTTCAGTTCAGTCCAGGTCAGTCAGCTGATCCCAAAGCTGTCAGGTCAGCTCTGGTTCTGGATCTGATCCGAATAGGATCCCTGTAATGCTGAGCTCATTATGTTTAATAGACTCAATGTTCAGTCACTTATGCTGGACGAAGGAATTTCACACGTCATCTGGTTTTCACATTTAATGGATATTGACTGAAAACAGGTCCAAGGTTGAAGTGTTTTCCTGGAGGTGTTTTATGTTTATGGTCATATATGTTCATTCTACAAACATAGACTGACCTTTATTGGTCCATCTGCCACTTCACATGAGTTTTATCAACTTCAAACTGATGAGAATTTTAGTAAATGTGTCCAGAGTCCTGGATTCATTAAACTCAGAATCCTGAATAATTTTATTGTAACAAGTGTGTAATAACAATAAAGGACATGCTATATTCTATTCAGAAATGATAAACGTATGCTTCCATTTATCCAGCTTTTTCTCGACTTTAAAAATCACCTTTTTTTTAAGTCACATTTTTCATGACATGAGAAAAAATATACACCTAACATTGTGAAGTTAAAGGTATTAAACCTTTCAAATATATTTAAAGAGCTGATGAGGAACAGATCATGGATTAAATGAAGAAGAGGGAAAAGATGATGTCAGTGTGAAGGATGAAAAGGTGGAAAATTTGGTTTATGACAGAGGGGAAGGAGCAGATGCTGAGGCAGATGGCAGAGTGATGACAGAATCAGAGGATCCACCCTTATTTCATCTGGGCTGCATGGTAGGGTTTTATTTTCCATATAGATTTCAGTGCAGTTGACATAATACTCAATAATAAAAAAAATATTCAGTAATAGCCTCTGTTATGAAGTTAGATATGTAAAGCTATAAATGTACATTGTTTTATCAGTAAATGTGATAAAATCAACAGCTTAAATGTGTTATTGACTCCATTTACACATATATGGGGATTCCACATAATGCACTGAGGACATTGCCATGCCAACTTGACAACAACTCCTGCCATTCTAATAATAATTCTTATTATAAAATTTAAAAAAATTCATATTTATTCTTTAGTTTTATTTATATATTTTCAAAGTTTGTGTCATGCCATTCCTGTTGTCTTTGCTCTTCCTTCCCTTTGTTTTGTCTCTTAGTCCTTCCCTTTTCATTCACCAAATCCTCTGTTTCATTTTTATTGCTTCCTTATGTTCAAACTCTTTCTTTTCCTCATGACCGGAGGCCATTAGATTCTTCCTGGACCTTCTGCTTTCTCATTATTTTCCAATTGCTCGTCTTCCCTCATGTTGTTTGTCCGTCGGCTGTGACGTAACTTCTTCCACCTCCAGGATTTTTTGCTGTTTATTGATAAACTGAACCAGTGCTGTGTCACCAAGTGGAAAGTTAACCACATGAGACCTCCAAAAGTGACGCACGGGGCCAGTGTAAAGAGGTTAAAGACGTTGTTGGCAACCACCTGTCCAACGCCATATCGAGTCACCCATGTTTTGCTTCCTCGAATCTGACAAGGAGACGCCTTGCTGTGTCATGTGTCTGTGTTACTGACACAACGCGGCAGAGTCTGAACGCTCCAAACAGTCCACGCCACGGCTCAATGCGTGCAGGGTGCTGGGTGTCCGAAAGTGACAAAGTGTGTTGTAGGTTCTTCTCTGACGCAAGTAAAGCGTTTAGTTGTAGTGTCTGGTGTCACAGCGATGCATAGCAACGCAAATGCTGCCTATAAATACACTTCCACGTCCCGGCTATTTTAAACCCACGGGGTCAGACTTGAGAGTTCGACTTCCTTTGACCAGCGGGAATTTATAACCTCGAACACAGGGAACAACTGATGAGAGGAGGGCCGGTTTGGCAGGTGTGATTGGAATAAAACCTGGAAAACCAAACCTTGAAGAAGAAGATAAAAGACAGATCAAAGATTCGTGTAATGTAAAAACAATGGGGTGAGACGAGACGAAAAGATGAAACAAGGTCACACTTGTCAAAGTGTAAAAGTACAACAGGAAGACGCAAAAGACCAAACCAAAACAAGCAATAAAGTACACTTAACCTTATATGTTTTACACACTTTGCACTTCGTCTTATAAAAGGTTGCATATTTTTTTCTAAATTTGTATTGGGTCGCAGATTAGAAATGATTCATTTTTGTATGATTGCTAAACAAGTTGACCCGACCACTAACATCAGCACATTTTAAACAGTGGAAAATTAGGCTAAAATTAGTAACGCACAGTAATGCACATTTTAGCACAGCATTAGTGCTTAACATTTGAGTACCTAGTAAAATAATAATTCTGGATGTTAACTAATATTGCTGTTAGAAATGTATTTTTTAAAAAGGTAATAATTTTTATGCATTATATTAGAAGAAAACAAAAAACAGTGCTTGACAACAGATTACACATTTTCCATGAGTAAAGGCTTGTTGAGGGGCGTAGCAGAGGGTTCATTTATCATAAGTAAAGATGGAATAATCAGTAATTATGTCAACGTTACAAAGTTCATTACTGAATAGAAAAAGTTACATATTTGTACATTTTTTACCTAAGAATGTGAACTAAGTAAACTGTTAACCCAATTGCTTCCATCTAATTTGTATTAATTTTCTCCTATTTACCAAGTTCCAAAGTTTAGAGCTGAAGAACCACAAGGACACAATTTATGAATTACATTTCAGTGCAACCAGTAGAAAACAATAAAAAAGGTACACAAGAGATGAGAGATGCAAAACACACGAAAAACACAACATGAAAACAACTTGAACCAAGATGTGTTTAGAAGAAATCAACAATTTTGTGAACGTGGAGAAAATAACCTACTGGATGCAAAAAGTAGGATGACATGGTAACCATTTATCAACTACATGGAAAATTTGCCAAAGCACCACATTGGTTCAGCTCTATATACCCGAGCAGGGCTTGTAGAACTTAGGATGTGGAAGGTCAACATATGTCTCTATGTGACTCATGCGGTTCACTTACCTATGTGTTTTGTGGTGATGTTTTTGTTTTGGGAGGTTTTGTCTTTTGTTTTGTGTGTTTTGTTTGTCGTCTCTGATCCTGTCATTATGAATTGTGTCGTCTTGTAGTATATGAATGTAACTGTAATATTGTTTGATGAAAAATCGAAATAAAATATAAAAAAATATGATAAAGCATGAAATGTAATGCTTAAGAGACAGTGAAAAAAAATTACCAAAAGTCAGAAGATTACGAAGACACAAAAGATGGAACAAGATTAATGTAAACCCAATGTATGAGGTGATGCAAAAAGATGAAACAAGGTCAAAGTTGGAAAAGTGTAAAAGCCTAACAGGAAGATGGAAAAGATGAAACCAAGAGAAGCATAGCATGTGTTGACTTCATTACAATCAAAGGAGGAATAATTTGTCAACTTTTGATAGTATGGAGCTTCATGATCTATTAATGGACTGCAAATGTCAAGGAATGGCGGCATTAAAATATGATTAATCCTAGTAATTTCACAAAGACAATCACTAAATCCCACACTTAGTGTCAGCCCTGACAAGTGATTAATTTACAGGAATATAAAAACTAATTTAATCTATGAGGCTTGACGTTAAAACATGGATCTAGATCCTTGTGTTTGCTCTTGGATCTGAAGGTATTCTGAAAGCTTAAAGTTATGGACAAAACTGTATAAACCCCAGAGGCAGAGTGGTCTGTAGACGAGACGCCAACATGTTATTGGAAGAAACAAGACAAAAGCAGAGTCATCTGCCTCATTCATCAAACACTGTCAACACATCCGCCTCACATGAATCTCCTCATGTACTGATAAACAAGAAAGAAATACAAAGAACCAACTGAAACATGATCTGTGACAGTGCAGACACTTGAAACAGACTATTTCTTTATATACACAGAGGGAACATTCGTGAGCCTTATTCCAGAATGGTCTACAACACTGAGCACTGATAATAAATGACAATAATACATTTTTATTTGTAATGTGCTTTCTAGTCAAGGAATGTCAATCTCACAGTGCTACAACAAGAAAAGGAAATTAAAAAAATAAAAATAATTTGTTGAGTCAAGTGACTTAAAAATAAAGGGATAACAATCAGCAATTAAAAGCATTCTTGAAGAGATGAGTGTTTAGTTTAACTTTAAAAGAGTAATACAATGTTGACATTTTTATTTAGGTATGTGGGACTATCATGGTTTGATTAGTTGCAATGGAAGTTAATATTCACCCCTTAATTCTGTACTGATGCCACCAAGATATATGTATACTGAAGTAAGTCTAAAACATTTATCAACATATCGTACGATCAAAGTACTTGTGCGCATGTCAGTTTTGGGAGCAGCACATTTGGCTGTCAACAATTTAAAGTCAACATATTGCAATCTGGAGGAGGATGGAGTTTGATACTATATGGTGTTATTCCAAAAATAAACAGATTAAGTGGATTAGTTCATTTAGTTCCCTTAAAGAGACTGAAGGACCGCTTCCACCTTGTTGTATGCAATTTGGAAATATTCTGCCTACCAAAAACAACTTTATGCTCAATAAAATCACCATGTTTTGTATCACCAGCAATTTCAGACTAGCTTCTCAAATCAAGAGAAAATGTGTGATTAATCGTTCAATCGCTTGCGGCTGAATAGCTCAGTTGGACAGCTCAGGGGACCTGGGCTCGATTCCTGGGATGAGCATCCAGTGTGGGTCCTTGGGCAAGACCCTTCACGCTGTTGCCAACAACTGTAGCCTCAATGTCTCATTGTGCCGGTCCCAAGCCTGGATAAACACAAGGGTTCTGTCAGGAAGGGCATCCGACCATCTGCCATATCAAATATGCAAATGTGGCGACCTCAGTGTCCGCATCGATGGCTTTGACAGTTGCTCTCTTCGTGTATAGAGGGCATCCATTGGACGCAACACATCACAAACGAGGAGCTGCGAAGAAGAACGCAGCAACCCCCCGAGTAGCCTCTCGTATCGCACCTAATCGCGACGTGCTCACTGGTTTGGCCACATCGGCTTCCACCTGAGCACCCAACCAGAGCACTGCTGGACTTCGACCCTGCAGAGCATGGGTGGAGGAGGCCCTGTGGAGCCCCCAGGACCCCCTGGATAGACGTCCTCTCCAACGACCTCCGCCAGTGCGGGGTCACTCTCGCCGATGCCCAACACCTGGCTATGGACTGCGCAAGATGAAGGCAGATGGTTTCTCAAGTCGACATGATGAAATGCATGAGGACTAACTAACTAATGCATCAAGGTACACAAAGACAAAAATATTCAACCAGTCGCAGAGAATGTCGTTGACCAGAGCCTGAAAGACAGTTGGAGTATTCATAAGGCCAAAAGGCATGACTAAATACTCATAGTGTCCACTGGGAGTGTTAAAGGCAGTTTTTCATTCGTCCCCTTGCCTAATGCGCACCAACTGATAGGCGTTACGCAGATCGAGAACCAGATGATAGGGTCTAAGCATGAACAGGATCCGGCTAAATAGCGCCCTCCTCATTACTGTTGAGCCTTTGGTGTTAAACGGACACGTAGCCACAAAATGTCCCAACTTGCCACAATATAAACAGTGCCCTGTCACCACTCGCCTCTGACACTCCTCCGGAGCACCCCACTTGCATAGGCGCCTCATCTGAACGGTTAGGAGCTGTTGGAGTCGCCGCTGCGGAATTGTCCTTGTCTCCCTTTGTCTGAATCGAGTTCCTGTCCGAATCCGACTGCCAAAGAGACTGTTGCTCTGCTATCCAGATGGCTCAACTGATGGCATCATCTAGAGGACTCCCGACCCAATGCCAGTTGACGGCCAAGGTGATGTGGCAGCCCACTCAGGAATAAAGAGATTAGTGCTTGCTCATTCCAACCTGCCTTGATAACCAGTAACCGAAACTCCGTGACAAATTCTCTGACAGATCAGTCTCCTTGTCTGAGTTTCAGCAGTCTCTGTCCTACTTGCTGACTTCGGATAGGATGATCGTACACCCACTTTAATTCTTCCTACAAACTGTCAAATGACCAGACTGACAGAGAATCCTGCTCAAATAGAACATTAAAGTAACTTAGCGGTGGCCGGTCTAATAAATTTGCCTCGTAAGCAATTCAAGTGGATTCTGACTGACACTGAATGGGTTGAGCTCTGAAGACCAGGCGAACCTGGGTGAAAAAGGTGCAACAGATTACCCGAGTATCTGGATGGCACTGGGATATGCGGGTCCGAACACACCCGCTGGAGGTAGTTCCTGCTACCATCGCTTGAATTGGGGCTGGAGGCATGGCCGTCGCCGATGACACTCTCATCAGTTGAGCGGAGATCTGCCCCACACTGTTGAGCAGAGACTGGAACATTTGCTAGTGATTGCCACTCGCCCTGATGAGACACAGCCCTCTTGACATCTTCGAGACTCCTGTTGGCCAGTTTGTACTGCCACGTCTGTGTACTGTCGTAGTCAGAAGTGGAGCTGATAATGATTTACAATTTATTCAAGGAATCTTCTCACAATGAAAGCGAGCAATAATGACGTACCCAGAGTTCAACGAGTCATCAGGGGCGTGATGTACCTCCTGTAACTGTATGGGAGTGGGCAGGCTTGAGGTGGGGGGAAGTTCAAGGTCCAAGTGTCCGGTCAGGTGATCAGCAAGGCGATGGTGTACGTGAGGGATAAGGCAGCGACAAACCCAGAGTCTTAAACAATCCAAGAGGTAGTGAGTGTCAGCAAAAATACAAACAGGGGCAAGGAAAGATCAAAAGGAAGTCCAAAAAATGAGAGCCAGTGTCAAAGTCCATGTAGTCATACTCAAGGTAACGCGAGTGTGTACAGCAGGTAAAGAAAATACGAACTAGCAAAGAGACAGGGGATCAGGGGTTTAAATACACACGAGGAGGGGAGACAACGAGATGCAGGTGAAACACATTAGTGATAATAGGGGTAATCACAGAGGTGGGGAAGCGGGAAATGGGAAATAAACACACCAGACATGAAACAAAATGAAATCTACCAAAATAAAACGGGAAGTGACAAGCCAAAAAAAAATAACATCTGGGAGCTGATGTCACAAAATGTCAGGTCCCAGACTAATTTTTAGCTGAGATATTAGTCTGGGACCTGACAATTCTTGTACAATTTCCAGTAAATACAATCACATTAACTGCATTATTTTCCTGCTCTTATGTTATGGTGTACAGCTGTACAATGCACTAAGCATCATCATGGTGTTACAGATAATGAAACTGAATGCTCAACTATCTTAATAATATTGAACTGCATCAAACAATATGAGGAAAGACATGGCCTTTTTAGAACACATATGACCTGAAAATATTGCCAGAAAACCATGTTGACTTCCTGTTTCATTTCCATTCAATTCAATGTGTGATAATGTAAAAGGTGACCATGACTTAAAGATTTGGACTAATTCTTTTGTCCCAAAAATTACTGTACCTTCTTGACAGAAGTTACTAGTTCTTTGAACATTCTGATATTACAATGACATTTTTGAATTGTGGAAATTGTGTTTGTCTTACAGAATCGCATCTGGATCAGGTACCTGCAAGCATCGAAATAAAATATGGTCAGAATTCTGATAAAATTGTCACGGCTTGTCCATGCTTGTCCCTCTCCCTCAAGGCGCACGACCTGATTAATTATCAGCAACACCTGGGTAAGGCTGTGGCTGAGCTGGCAATTAGGCTGCTATTTGAGGGCTGTCAGCTCAGCCAGCAGTGTGGCCTCATAATGCCCCTGCCATTCCACCCTACCATACACTAGACATATTGTACCATGGACTCTGATCTTGACATTGGCTTGATTTTCATGAAGAGTCTTAGGTTTCACGTGTATCTTAGGTTCTCTTTATGTTTTACTTTCAGGTTTGTTTTAGTTAATAAAGGTTCTGCGTTCCCCTTCAATCCTGTGCACAGGAGCTTCCTTAATTTCCATACATGACAAAAATAATGTTAGTTACCAATAGAAAACATGATACTGGTGTATTGTTGTTTTTAGCCATGATTAATCTACAATTAACCACCTGACATTGCCAACTTTTCTGACCAGACCCACTTTAGAGGCAGGAAGTGAACAAAAGTTGAGGGGACCTTTGGTGAATACTTACCATCATTTCTAATAGAGTATCTTTTTGGATTTCTCGTCTTCACTCTATGAACAAATACCAATATTGGTCTCAGATCCCATCAGACCGACTCCAAGCAATGGTTGGGATTTGTTCAGCGAATGAAAACCAGTCAAAAATCACTTTTTGTGACGTTTCCAGGACTATAGAACTCCTCCCTAAAATCCACGTTAATACATCCATAGCCTACTGGCATCACATATTAAACTCTTCTCTTTGTGTTTGATTAATACAAGTTTATTAAACCTCATGATGTACTGTTACCAGTAAATACACACAATGATTACATTAAAATAAAACATGTGCCACATTTAATGACCTTTCAATATGGAAAACGACTGATGATTACATTAATCAACTGAATCATGTACTAAATGTGTGAATACTTGTCATTTAATTCGGAATATGACTCAAAGTGCTTTACGAGAATACATTTTTAAGGTTAAATATTCTCTCTATATGCCTATCATTAGGTGTTGAAATAAAACATATCAGTGTTTTATTGTCAAAACTTCATGTCTTTGTGTTAGAAACGAGCCAATAAACTCAAGTACCTTACTCCCACAACAGGCGATACATAAATCAACCCCATGAGACGAATAATGAGAGTTTAGAAACAGATATGTGCAAGTTGAAGCAAAGTAAATGAGGCATGAATCATCATCCTGGAGTTTCCCCATTTCCGTTTGGAAAGCCACAATCCCTCCCGTTAGAATCAAAGCCAGCAGATTAATACGAGACTTCCTTTGCGCTGTGGTAATTCATCTTAATTGTGATACATTCCTCCTGGCAGCGTTCCCAGTTTTCCAGATGCACGGCGTCTGTTTGACAAATAAATCCCTCGCAATGTCTTCAAGCTTTGGGTCTTTCAATGTTTAAAGGTCGGAAATCCAACACATCCGAGTCCAGAACCTCAGGTTCCATTTGTAGTTCAAGTAAAAATGCTCCTGTGGTTTGCAACCAGTGCTGTTTGACTTTCCCGCCTTCGCTCTTTCTTCCTCTCCAGCCTCACCTTCCAACAAACAACGCTGGATGCCAGCAGCACCAGTCCGGCCGACAGCAGCACCAAGCCGAAGTAGGAGATGGTCGACCCATGAGAGTTGAAGCTATACGCCACAGCAGTGACCACAATGCCGGCGATCAGCACCACCACACCAAAGGGGACAGTGCAGCGGTAGCACGACAGCTCTGCACCGCCGGTTGCTGCTGTTAGTTGGACTTCGTTGACCAGTGGGATGTTGACGGTGGTGGCATTGGCAGCTGGATGCTCGCCGTTATTGGGCTTCTCCGGGGTGGCTACTGCTACTGGTGTTCTCATGGTGTCCTTATTGGCGTCATTATTGGTGTCCTCTGGCATCGCGGCCGGATATTAACCAACCACAGATGGTTCCTTTGACGTCTTTGCCCTTTTACCTCCTTTCCTTGTCAGGGTCTCCCGGCCTCTGTAAGGAGAAAGAAAGCATTCATTACACAAACCTGTTGCTCAACAGTGGACACAGCTTTGCAGAAGAAAAAACCCAACCCCCCTGCAGATGCTCTCTGTTAGAATTCAATACCCCATTGCACAATACAGCTGCACTCCCTGACCATCTTCTGTTCGTCTTGCTTCAATGGATTCACCAAAATTTCTTGTCCTGTAACCTTTTCAACCTGTTGTAGATGACTATCATGAATTCACTTCAATATTCCATTGGTTTTGTAACAAGGTGCCGGTCAAACCCTCCCTAACATTTACTGATAAATTTCAACTCCCTCTTATTAAACTGATGACATTCTACAGATTTAAGATCATTTTACCATGTTTCTAGCTAACTGTATTTCTAAGGCTGGCAAGATGAGCAACAAACTTGGCTTGGTTTTTAATCACATAAAATGTGCAATTCTGTCCAGTTTACTGATGAAAGACAACCCTGTTTCTAAACTAAAAATCCCATTTGCCACCATATTTAATGCAGTTAGTGTTGTTTCATACAAATTCTTGCACTTTGTGGAATTTCTAATGCCTCCAGCACCACCCTTTCTGAGCGGCCTCCACATTGTGTTTTAATAAACCCACGTAACCTCTTCGCACAAACGTCTCCTGACCCAGTGACGCAGAACCGAGTCAGCACAGCACGAGCTGAGACATTCCCTGGAGAGTGCAGGATATGACATTACAAACTGCTCCATGAAACGCGAGCTTCGAAATCACCAGCAATTTCACAAGCAAACCCCCCACACCCCCTCTTAACCCACCAAAGCCCCTCCGCCCAACATCTGCTGCATGGAGACCTCCACAAACATCCCAGAACGCCACACAAAACCACCTCCATGACCCTCCAGAACCCCCCAGAATGCAGACTTTATCCAAATCTGGGAGTTTTATTTTGCTTTACATTGTAGCAGATGTAACTTTGGTCTCTAAGAGTTTTGATCTGTTCTATAAAAGATAGTTTGTGTTTAAAGAGAGCTGCACCTTGTGTCATGTTAATATAATGAAAAGACTTCAGCTGTTCAGTTTTCAATCTTGTAAAAAAAAAAACAGACTGAAAATAATGAACATTCTTTTTGCTTTTGTTTTTGTCTCACTGCGTCTTTTACCACTAATGTCTCATTTTCTTACATCTTTTTGTCAGTTTTGTCTTTTTAAGTTTTCTTCATCCAAATCATAATTCATTGTCAACATAATTCATTGTTAACATAATTTTCAAAAAATAGCATAGTCTCCGGTGATCACATCTTAATATCAAAATTACCTTAACTGTATGTAAATAAAGTGTATTGTAGAAACACAATATGAACAATAACATGGTTGAACTAAGCTTTTTAAGGCTTTAAATGTCCAATTGTGACCAACTTATTAAAACTTTTTATCATTTTTGGCTTTGTTTAGTATTTTTATGTTGTTTTCTTCACGTAGATCACATTTCACTGTTGAAAAATACTCAAAACATGGACCACTTTCCTGTGGGCAAACTTTTACTTCAAGTCTCTTGCAAAATAGTGGCCTCATTAAAGTAGATTCAACAGAAATCCTCTAAATGATTAGTGCAATATACCATCAAATCAAAATAAAATGAGAGTATTTCTGTCTGAATTCCAGTGGAATTTAAGTTAAAATAGCATAAATAGTCAAGGAAAAGTATGTCAAGATTGTACTTGAGTAAAAAACATGGCATCTGATGAATAATAGTGGCTAAAACTGAAGATTCTAAACAATCAGTGTGTCTAATTCTGGCTATTTAAATGATGAAAGATAGAGCAATAAAATCAATACAACAAGTGAAAATCTGAAATGAAACATAAGTAATTAAACAGCATGTGAATAATAGACACAAAACTATTTAATGTTTAAGTATAGTTTTAGAGTTTTACTGTGGCTCTACACAGAAGCAAGTGTTCATATGGTGAAAATCCACTTTGCTTTTATAATTATATCAGATTTTTCTGTAGCATTAAGGATTTTTGTGTAGCATTCTGTAGGATTAGATGAATGGGATGGATCAATACATATTAGAATAAGTTGCCATAAATGAACTTTTCTCTCAAAAATGGCACTCAGAAATGTTTACTGGTTTTAGACCAAACATTTAGACTTAAGGAACCTTGTGTTTTTTGTTGTTTTTTTTTTCTTCAAAATAACGATGTTAATGTATCAAACGAGGTCAATGGCTCTGAAAAGTGTGAAAAAAGACGCAATATGTTCAATCATCTAGGCTTTTAAGAGGAAGCGTCTGTGTTTATTGGTCCATTATTAAGTGTTTTCCGACGCGTCTGTCAGTTTGTGGAATCAAAAGTCTGCAATCAGGTTAAAGTTTGGGGTTATTTCCAGAGTCTGATCATGCCTCCGGTGGTACCTGGCTTAACTCCTCTGCAGTCGTCCGTCTGCGGCTCATTCCATGCGGGTAAACCCCCAGGACGCGTTGGGCTCAAGGATTTGCAGCTCCATGTCCACTGTGTCCAAACATCCACTCACATTCATCTGATTAAAACTCAACGTGCTTTTCCTCTTTCTTCAGCTCATACACAACCCCCTCCACCCCCCAACCCACAATCCACCCCCAGGGCTGGAATCTGACTCCATTCATGAGCACCGTGTGCGTTCGCGGTGCCTCCTCCTCTTCGGCGCGGCATCCAGGGTCGGGACGGGTCGGTCACTGGGCTTGACCGGTACAGTCTCATTCCGGACTCAACTTCCACAATAATCGCATCTAATGTCTCCCGTTTAGAGCAAAGAACCATCAACACAACAAAGATTTTGTTTTGAAGGACAATGACGTCACTTCCGGTAGAAGAAACTCAATAAAAATGTTTTTACTTCATATTTCATTTGGAAATACCACAATATATCTGAAATAATAACCAAACTAGACTTTTTAAATACATTTTATAAATTCATTTCATTAATTTTGTTTATTTTCTTCAGTTTTAAATCGGCCATTTATCAAATACATTTGTGGTTATTTGATTTGTTTTTAAAGAAAATTGTATTAAGACAAAAATAGTTTGTTTTTGAATCATAGTTGTCAAATAATGATAAAAACCCAACTCTAAACAGATAAATAATAATTTCACAATCTAATTTACATTATACTTATGGTGTTGTATTTCATTATTATATCCCCCACCCCAAATTTGTTATTTATCAAATATATTAAGTCATTTAAACTTTTAAAAACATTTTTATTCCTTTACTGAGTATTTTGTTAATTTTCTGAGTTTTTAATTTTTTTTTCATCATGTTTAATTTTGTTCTGTTTCTTGTTCATTTCCAATGTTGTCTTCATTATTTATCAATTTTCTTAAAATATCATCAGGCATTTTTCTTAACATGGTCCACAATTTTGCATATTTTATTAACTTTATCATATCATATTTTTCTTGAAGATGAAAAACAGCACAACTGTTAAAGCAAAAAAAATTGGTCAGAGCATATTTTTCCATTTTACGTTCAACTTTTAGATTAGATTAGATACCCTTATTAGTCCCCTGTGGGGAAATCTACAAATTTACAAATCTACAAATCTACATCATAACATCACCAGATCAGTAGGTTTGCTGTAAAGTTCAGCACTTTATGATGGTTTAGTTTATTTGGATGTATTGTTGATACGGGAAACTGAAGCCAAGGTTTGCACTTTAAACACTTCAACACCCTGTCTCCATGGTAACAACAGCGGCGGCTCATGGATATTGATGCAGGTGATGTTACAACTGCAGTTACACCCATACAAGTCACATGCACAGCAGAAGACAGAAAGCAAAACCTGATGTTTAGTTACATTTATTCAGGGATGTTTTGACCTTATTTTACAGATTAAGTCGACAAGACGATGTACGTTAAAATGAATTAATGATGGGAGTTTTTTTCTTCACGTTTTTTAAAAAACATTTTCAACTATTAATGGTCAGTTTCACTTCTTTTCCAGTGTAATTATGTCATTACATAGCATT
>JAPTHA010000028.1:12189436-12210136 GCA_029814585.1 Gymnapogon annona
CCCCCCCCCCCCCCCCGACTCGATACGGAACGCCACATCACTACTTATTACGATTCTTATAGACAAATCCTGTCCTCCATTAGTTTTTTTTGTCAATAATGACAGACAGGAACTAAAGGAGCTTCTTTAAATTCCGGAAGTTAGACACGTCCTGACTTGGCTCCGCCCCCTAATTAAGCACAGGTCTGCAGCAGCTGATCATCAACCAGAACAAAAACTCAACTAAAAACTTCGAACGGGGATTACGCCGAATAAAAGAACGCTGCATATATCTGAAAAGAAAAACAAAGAAAAAAAACAAAACAAAACTGACAAACATAGATTTGTTAACTGGACGCAGAATCCCTGACTGGATGAAAAAAGTAAGAAACACACAAAAAGCAGTTTGGTATCATTTAATATACGAGTGAACGCATCAGCAAACACATGTAGCCATCTTCTTCGTGTCCATTTTACTGGTTTCAAAGTGGAACTTTTTTGTTTGCTTGTGTTTGTTAATATTTTTCCTTTGGTATGGAAAACCGCCAAAATTCTAGATTCTTTCTCATTGTCTGGTAAAAACACTAAAAGCTATTTACATCTGTTATGAGTGGAGGAGAGGATTGTGAGAAGCAGCTAACAGGTTAACATTATCTACCTAAATTTACAATAACATTTTACCCCAAAATACACCCCCTTGAGAGTGATTTGACTATATTTCCATTTTAGTTTTATCAGCTCTACACCAAAACATCCATAGAACTAAAACATTTAATTACTGTTGATCCGCCATCCCATGAATATCAATAAAACCCTTGTTTTCTTGTGCTATTATGTGACAATCCATGGTTTTTGTGTGTAGGTAAATAATGAGTAGTAGACTGTTTTCCTTTAGTGTATTTATACTAGGTAGTTTAAATAATTAAAAAATATCAATTTATTTTTGTATTATTAATTTTTTAATTAATAAATAATTCAAAAGTTTTAATTGGTTTTCCTAGTTTTTGTCTGTCAATGACAATAGACTAGAACAAAATGATTCTAAATGACATGATGTAACCCATTTGGCTGTTGAATTAATTTCTTTTTTTTTTAAATCATTGTAAATGATAAAAACTGGACCAAAATTTTAGACTGAAGGATGCAGTTTTATCAGATAATGTTATTCCCCATCTGATGCAAAAATCCTGCCAAATCAAATATGCGAATTGGATTTTCTGTGGCGACCCCGAAGGGAAATGCCAAATGTACTTATCATCATTAAGAAAATACATTATCCAAAATATGAAAAAACACCAGATTTGTCTTAAGAAAACCTGTTGATATACAGGATGTACTGAACATAGAACCTGCCCTCCCTGTTTTGGCCAAGTATCTGAACTGTTTAACTGAGAGATTAACATTCCTTCATGTATTCAATAAACTCTGGGATTAGAAAAGCAGTGACGTCACTGGGTGGTGTTGAAGGAGAAAAACCCAATTACATTAGCTTTTATGTTCAATAAATGATAAATTTAGCTTTTTATTCATTTTTTTCTGTTTTGATAATAACATTAGAATATGACATTAATGTCTACATGATCATTGAATTAAAATACAGGAAAATTAATCATTGACAAAATTAGCAGAGAAAATTCTGCTAAATGGAGATGAATATTGGAAGAGGAAATGTCAAGATTAAGTAACAGTGGAAGTGCATTTCAAACTGGAATCTTTTGCACATTAATCCTCATGTTTTCTAAGTCAAATTCTGCTGCTTAAATATGTGCAGTTTAGTTAAATATTTCCATCTTGAGTCGCAAACATTTAGCAACGCAACAGCGGTAAACATCCCAGAATAATGAACATAATTTACTTTAAACCTGAGAATTCAGGATGCAAGAACCAGTGAGATGAAAATGTGTCTCCTGTTTTCTCATGTGGATTGTTTGTTGTCTACTGTTGCCGCAGTGTATTCTGGATAATCGCTCTGTTCTAAAGGAAGATCAGTGATGCAGCGTTTAGATCAGCGATGTCAAAGATATGTCCTGTGGACCTAAACCAGCGAAATACTAATCTATAAATAATGACAATCTCTGTGTTTTAGAGTAAAATTGCTTGACGAAAATTTTTAGATCAACGAAATGTCCTTTAAAAAACAAACATCCTGAAATTTCTTAGTAAAAACAAGTGTAATTTTAATGTACACTTGATCACTTATATATGACATTGAATATAAAATACATTAACAGTAAAACACTAAAAGGTTAGATGTACTATACTTTTCTAGTTTTTTAATGCACAAGCTTCACACTTGAAAGTGCATTCATAGCTTTACTGATTGCTCTTTGGATGAGTTACATAGTTCAGACACTCAGTGGCTGCAACTTCAACGGATCTGTGGTGTTTGTGTTCCCTCTGCTGGTGGAAAATGTGTACTGTGTGTGTAGTGTGTAACAATTGAATTGAATACCTTTATTAGTCCCATGAGGGGAAATTTCACACACAGCAGCGTAGGAAAAAAAAGAGCAGAAACAGAGCAGATACACAACAAATTGAATTCATGCAAAACATGGACCACATAGACATGATTGAAGTCCCAGAGATGATAACGATAACGAGGGGCCGTTAATGCGTAATGATTTAGGTCAAATAATAAAGCATCCACTGGCAACCAAAAGCATTTAGTGATGTAAACTCCAACACCAATAGGTATATACCTATACCTATTGGTGAACTAATCCTAGCAATACATGTAAATAATTTGTGAAAAATACAGTTTTTCATCTTTTCATATTCATCGGATATCACCCATTTGGGCATTCAGAGGCTCCGGGGTTACCATGGAAACAACATCATCTTCACCAGTTAAACCTATCAATGACAGTGAATGGAGATACTTGTTTTAATCGTATTAATAAAAAAAAGAACAAAAACAAATAAGAAAAACATTCAATATAAAAAAAGCAAAACATTTACCCAAATGAAGTAAAAAATAAGGTTCAAATAAGTGACATAATGAGTAAAAGTGAATAATAAATCAAGAAAATGGTAAGTATCATGAACAATACAATATGCTTTATCATCATTGTTCACTTGTTACAACAAAATTATGCACAACGCCCTTGTATTGCAATACAAGATAAAAAATTAAATATTCATTTTAAATTATAAGAGTAGAAAAATACCACAAAAATAAAATGAATTTTTAAAAGTTAAATAAGACACAAAGTGAAGTAATTTTAATAATTATTTTTAAAAAGGCCAACAAAATCATCAAAAGCAATCACAATAATAAACTAAATGATCAAAATGAACAAAAGGAATAAGAAACTTTACAAAATATTAAATACCATGGATAAAATAAGCAATAAAATTAAATAAAAACGGAAAACATTCACTCATTAGTAAAACCCACAAAATTCAATAACTTGTGTAGATGAAGACATTTCTTTTCACTTTAATTATTCTTATTTTATATTTCTTCCTACTTTAATCTAGATCAATCATCCTTCAATTGTGTTTCGCCACCTTTTGGTTTGATTTTATATATTGTGTTGTTGTGTCTTGTTTAACGATCGTTTAAAGTCTGAGTTAACCATCAAATAGTTTGGCTTTACTATATTTTCATGTAGTTTATCGACCATTTAGTTTTTACCAACGAGCTTCATACTTTATTCAGCGACTGTTCTGATTGGTTGGTAGTTGTGGTACCAGACTGACCCCTAATGGTGACTTATGGAATATCAACACTACACAGGCCGGCTTTAACTCTAGACTTAATGCTATGTCCTGTTTTGACCTTTTCTGTATTAACCCCCGGAACAGAGCTTGTATTTATATTAAAACTCATGAACTGCGTCGACTTATGACCAAAGCCCTGATGATATAACTGCAGATCAGAAGTCGTGAGCTCTTGTTTCATCAGTTTGTTTGGGTAAAAACAGCAGGAGCGTTGACAAAAATCAGACGCTCAGAACCGTCAAACGCTGGAATGTCTCGGGTGAATAATCCTCCTTCACCAATGGAAGACAAATATATTTCTTGGCCGGTCATTGTGTTTGAGAGCCACTCGTTTTTCTGATTGGTCGTATTTGAGGCTAATTAGCTTCAGAAAGGGATACAGGTTTTGTGCCGGACCCCCACCCCTCCTACCCCCCCTCAATGGAGGCTCAGATTTCCCAGGTGCCTCTCTGTCTGCCAGAGGTAACAGAATAATGGCTCTGCTTGGAAACCGATTTCTCCAAGTGCTTTTTTTTGTTGATTTTTAATAGATGAGCGTCGTAGATAATGGTGTCCTCCGGGAGATCCTCGGCCCTGAATGGGGTTTTTATGAGACTTGGAATAGATTTTAATATATTAACTAGAAAGCAGTTGAATCTAGTCACTTCTATGTGGGTGATGAACATTGGGAACTTCGGGATGTAAAAAAAGACAAAAAAGGACCTGAAATAAAAATACATCTGAATTAAACATGTTGACCTGTTCTTCCATCATCAAAACATTGTCTGAAAAATATTATTATTTACTTTTTGGCAATTTTTAAAAACTTTTTCATAATTTTCATGACCATTTCCATTCTGTTGAACATTTTTACTGATTTTATTGAGAATGTTGACATTTGTTAAAATTTTGTCTTTTAAAATATATTGCATATATTGCTTATTTTCATCATATTATTGAATATTTCTTGTGATTTTCCAGATTTTTTAAAATTTAGTTGAATGTGAATTGTGTTAACATTTCTTCATTTTGTTTATTTAGATTATTTAAATTAGATTACATATAACTTTATTTATCCCACCACAGGGAAATTAGCCTGTTACAGCAGCAAAAATACAGTATAGAAAAAGAGCAGAACACATATGAATTGGATTCTTGTACTACATACACAGTATTTGTGAATGTGTTGCGACGTGTCAATAAATAAGACAGTAAGTGCACATAAGCAAAGCATATATACATACATTCCTACATACGTCTACATAGCTGCGTATACTGTATATACATGCTTGCGTACTCACATATCCACTCACACGTTCACATACACATACACCATGCATACCTTAAGTGTGAAGATGCGTGTATAAAGTGACAAGTGATCTAAGTGGTGGTAAAGTGACTGGTGATGTAAGATGTGTTGTACAGTCTAATTGCTGTTGGGATGAATGATCTGCAGAAGCGGCCCATGTTGCAGCGAGGGTGTTTCAGTCTCTGACTTAAGGAACTGCTCATCGCACCCACAGCCTCATGCAGAGATTGATGGGGGTTTATATATATATATATATGTATGTATATATATGTATATATATATGTATATGTATATATATATTTATGTATTTGTTATATTTAAAATATAGAAATATTTATATGTCTACATTATATTTTTTATACTGTTTCTATATTTTATATTAGATTTCTATAATATATTTACTTTTCTCCAGGTTTGTCATATTCACATTTGTTTCATAAAAAAACCTGCTGTTGTTTCAGACCAGTGTCAGTGGTCTGACAGTGGCGGGCCGTGCATTTCAGACCTGCGCCTGCAGTGATGCCCCTACCTGACTTAATCCACCTCTTACAACCATAATTCTGATCCATGGTTCTACACATACACACATACAACTGCATTACCTGAACAAAAAGTCAAGTACAACAGAGTTATATTAGTCTACTCAGTAGACTAATAACAGAGAAACAAAAGGAACTGACATTGATCAGGCACAGGTTTATACATGGCACCCGCTAGATGTGCAAGGACGCAGTGTCCGCATGCATCCGGTGTCTGCCGGACACCAGTCACCAGTCCGCGGTGACCAGGGACCATCAGCACAGTCATGGACCAGTGGCTGCCCCCCAGTGGCGGGCGGACTGGTAACCGGCGACCACGGACGGGTGACCGGACACCCACGGACACCCACGGACACCCACACAATCTACCCACAATACCTTGCTATTCATATTCGTTAATAATATATTTTTAATAATAATATTAACTTATTTTTCGGAGCCCGCCACCAAGGTTTACTGTTCATAGTTAGTTATCAACTTGAACATGTTGGATAAATCCTTTTTCCTGCTGAGTCATTCTTGCTAATGGGTCTGCCCGTCCTCTCTTTACAGGTTCATGCTTTTCTTGAAAAGTTTTTTTTGAGAATGGCGTTGTAACTAAATCTGCAACCAAATCGATATCTTCTTCTCCTTCAGCCTACAGGTCCATTCTTATTCACTTTAAGCTACCATGTGCCAGCACTGTCGCTTCTGAAGGCCTAGAGGCAGATTTTGGATCCTGGCTACACCTGATAGTGAATAATGATTGGATAAAAACTGTAATATAAACCCCGCCCTCCAAATCTCCACCTGGGGCTGGAAGTTGAGCAACAAACTTAGGAAAGTTATGAAATGAAGAGTATAGACCATGGGGAATAATTTAATACATATTTGTGGCAAAAAATATATTAAAAAAATATATTCCTGATTATGTTTAGGCCAGCAGAGAAGGCCTTGCTGGCCTTGAGGGTCCATTTAGATATGATCTATGTATGTGAATTTACTAAACTACAGGGTTATGTTTGTTCAGCCACAGTAAAGAACACAACTGTAAGTTCAGGAGAAATATTAGGCATTGCTGTAAGAATCCAGCCGTGGTTAAATTTGTGACTCGGGACGAATTAGTTGACTGGAAAAACAAAGATTAGGAGTTAAGAGTCGAAGCCTGTTCAGTGTAAAATACTGTCAGAGATGCCGTTTAGGGACAAAACTCTTGCAAAGTCATGCTTTAACCCTTAGGCCATGATGCCTCAGGCTGGGTTTCTTGGTTGATTTGCTGATCACTATGTACATGTTGCAATGTATGCCATGAACTTCTATAGAAAGTCAATTTTTTTAACATATCTTTTACATCCAGTGTCTCTCCACTCGGCTATAAAACCATCCAATCCAATTTTTTTTCTCCACAAATCTCTTAAACTACTTTAGCTCTGCTCATAATAACCAAATATTCAATACATTTCAGGTAAAACTATCTGAGAATGTAAACAGAATTAACTGAGGAGACAAAACCCAAGTGTAACTGTATTTTTATGTCTTTTCCAGAGTAGAGTTTAAATGACACATGGTTGTATTTAAGTCGTGTCTGAACCTGCATGGATTCTCTGATGCTCAGACTGATCTTAATGCCAGTTATTTGTTTTTTTGTGTTTTTTTGTGCTCATTAAAGTTAATTATGCTGTGTAGTGAATAACCCTCAGACTGGTACCTGGTCGTCTCCCGGCCAACATACTGTAAATGCTGCATACCAGGGTTTACCAGGGGTGGGGTTTACCAGGGGACAGGCTTATGGCGGCCGATGGTAAATCCTCTACTCGAACCCGATGTGGTTTGAGGCAGACAGTTCCAGATTCCTGCAAGTCTATCGCTGCAATCAGCTGAGCCAGACAAATTAAACGAAGCAGGAAGAGGAGAGGAACATGGAGGAGGTGTTGGGTTCATAAGGGCATACGATAAAAAAGAAGGTAAAAGGAAGAAAAAATAAGCAAAAAGTAATAAAGTTGGCAAAATTACACATAAAACTAATGCACTCCCCTGTTACTGCGGCACTGTTTCTGTTAGTCTGACCCTGATGCATAGTTTAGTTCTTTCTGTCTTCATCTCTTATATTTCAGATTTATATCCTCTGCAACAGAGTTGTCAAATATACGGCCCACCACCCAAACCGTCCACCAAAAGAGTCCACTCTGGTCCATTGTGTTTGTAGTTGATACATAAATGTATAAATGTTTATCTGTGAACTCCTTCACTTGTTCTGAATGATTGACAGCCCCCCGTTTCCCGGTTACAGTTTCTCACATTGAATTGGACAGCAACAGTTTTAAGACGGATTAAGTAATTTATAATTGTTATTCCTATTTTCTCTAAGTACTTTGCGTTATTGTATTCCGATGGAACTAAGCTGACTGCTGTGACAACTTCATTACCCTTCAGGGATAAATAAATGTATCTATCAATCTGTCTGTCTGTCTGTCTATCACCTATCTCTCCATCCATACATTTTAATGTACATATTGACATTGGTATTTAATGATAACAGCTAAATAATTCAACAGTTTCATTGCGTTTTCTTGATTAATGGCTGAAATGTCATAAAAACAATTGCCCCCCGTCTTGATCACATAGTGTCCAAGCGTTCCAACTGTGCTAGTTGATTTTATATATATATATATATATATATATATATATATATCTATTCCTGTTTCCACTCGTCCACAAAACACACTAAATCTAAGTGTGTGTTGATTTGCTAAATGTCGTCTTTAAGTGGCCAAAGGTGTAAAATATCCAGAAAATGTGGGCAATGGTTAAAAATGCTTGTAATGTAAGGGCATGTTTACTGAGGAATGATAAATGGTGTGATTTGTGCTGGCACCGTTGAACTGCTTTTCTTGGAGAGTTTTAAGTTCGGTGATTATTTGGATTAGGTTAAATCATGGTAAAACTGGTCGATGAGCAGCAGAGAAACACCAACACAGACAACAGAAAAATACTTTTTTTCCTCTATTTTTTCTTTTTAAAGCTGATATTTAGTGAAGGAAAGCTGTTATTTAAACATTTTAGCATTACACCGATAACTTATACTTATGTGTTCTTTTCTGCTTTAAAACGTAATGGTTGGAGTGTATTCATTTATGTAAATGTCAGTTTTAACAACATTTCTATGTTTGCCCATGACGCTTGATGATGCAAATGTAGTAGAAGAAGTTTTCACGTCCTTCATTATAGTCAAAATATCAATACCTCCCCTGAAAAATAATCTCAATTTGCGCATCGAAGTATTTAAGTATTTGGTAAAACTATTATTTTGGTACTTCCTCACATTCCTGCAGCATCACATGTGTTTTCAGGGATGCGATATCAAGGGATGAACAACAGTGGAACGATAATAACCCTCATATTATCGGAGCCATCGCTCGTCCTCCCCCGACTCTGACTGAACGGCCTCTGATACCGACACCATTAAATCAGTCCACAGGCGACATCTACACATCTCATTGGATGTGGTTGTGTATTTGGAGTTTATTGGTCCCAAAACGGCCCCCATCCATCTCTGAGTGACGGTCCTGAAGTTCACAGACGGGTTTACAGCGAAACAAACACTTCTATTAAAATGGTTTCACTGCTCGAAAGACAACGCAAGGTTATTGAAAAGCAAACATCGGCAGAGACGCCAAGATCCATATCTGCTCATTTCACACTTTTTTCCTTTGGCGTCTTCACATTCCAGCACACGTGTTTGTTCTGCTTTAATTTTATAATTACAGCGTTGTACAAACCGCTCACTAGAAAGACAACCTGAGGCTAAACAAGACGTTTATAGACAATTAAGGAGGAAAAAAAGTGGCATTAATAACCTGTGATTATGTGTCAGGAGATTTTTTTTAATGATATTTCACATAAATCATGAGTTAAGTTCACTTCAGTTTATTTTTAATAAGCAGTAAAATAAAGAAAACAATCATATATGCCAGTGGCTGGAAATAAAAACAGATTGAGTAATATGTCATACAAAATAGTGATGTCAGTTGCTTTTTTTTTTTAGCTTCCAACAGTGTTCCCTACACAATTCCTTTGGATCTTTTTGTAATTTGTTTCTTGCAATTGTTATTTTTCTAATATTTTCACATTTATATTTATTGTACATACATGCACACCTATACGGACATGCAATACGTGAAAAGAATACATTTTTGAAGGTGAAACAACTTGAATGAATTAAAAAAAAATTGAGAACAAAAACGGCGCACCAGAAAACCCAGGAACATAAAGCAATGCCCCCCTTACCCACCGAGAGGTGAGAGGTGTTCCCCTCTGATTAGTCCATTAGTATCTGACTTGTAATGGCCCACATCCTCTGCTTGAGATGTGAGGTTCCTGTTTGTGTTCAGAGCTGTCATGTGACCCTCGCTGCTGCCACTGCCGTGACCTGCTTTGACCGCCACAGTCATGGCTGCACACGCTCTGTCCGTTTACCATTAATGAGTCTGGATTTGATGAATACCGGTCTCGGTTCAGACCAACGATCTCGTTACCCTCCCGGTCCACGGTGGGATCTGGGCCAAGGACAAACCACATCTTGTGGGTTCATTAATGCCAGAGTTGATTACAACTCTGCCGTTGAATCCAAGCATTACAGGAAGGGTGTTTAATGGCTGTAACCATGGCAACGCATACTCCTATTTTACACTTTTGAAAAAATGCATCTGAATCCACTGAGCTGAACCTTTTTATAGTAGCATGTAATTCCATTTGTACTTAATTTCTCTGTGTTTTTTTGCTGCTGATGACTGATTAATTAAATCTGTGACCCCCAAACACTGGGTCGGGACCTAAAATGTGTCTCGATCAGGTCGCAGGCTGGCACCACTGCCACCATCAACTCAATAGAGCTCCTAATGTTAGGGACATTTCCCATCATAAACCCTCAGCAAAATATATAACTGATTTCGTTACTGTGTCATTATAGGCCTGTTTAGCCACGTTCTACATAAGATATGACCTTAACCAGTGATCAAATAGTTGATGTAATCTTTCTAGTTAAGTGATTTAGTGCATCAATGTTGGTTTGTACAGTTTTAGTTCAGCTCTTCCACCTTCACCTCCTCGCGTTCTCTGCCTAGATACAGTTGTTAAGGCAGGACTGGACGGTTGCTGTTCATGGCAGGGGCTCAGCAAAGTGTGAGGAACGTCTTAATGCAAATGGAAAATGTAGGTGATGGTAAATATATGGTAAAATGTATATGGTAAGTGGACTACATTTTATATAGCGCTTCTCTGCACATATTGTGAGGCTAAATTAGATGCTTGTAGTGTGATATTATATTATATGTTAACGTCCTAAAAAGACGGATGACCCCTCCGCAAAAATGATGAAACGTACAAAAGTATTGAAATCGAGCCGTGACCTTTACCCATCTCTGACTAATGCCCAGCTCTGTCCCATTTCCTGTTTTATTTTGATTGTACACATGCGTTGTTTGGTCTCATTTTACTTCCTGTGTGTCTCACCTGTGTCAATCTTTTAAAAAAAATTTAATTCGGCATGATGGAGACCCTGCATGTTTTAATGCTTCTCAGCTGATCAGACATTGAGGAGGAATTTGTTCTCTTGTTGCTGTAGGTTTTTTTTTTTCATGAATTTTATTTATATGTTTTATTTCATCAAACTGCTCTATCTGTGTTGTTTTAATTTTAGTTTTTCAGGAAACTAGTCTTGTTCTCTGAAAGACCTAGGTCTGGGTGGTCTGATCTGGCCTCCTCCTCCTGGTGGATCCTCCAGGCTCGTCTGCAGACCTTACAGGTAATTTGAGTGACTCCTAATTAATTGTTACAGCATGTCCCCCTGTCTTTACCCGCAGACCTTGATTGGCGTCGACTGACTTTTAAAGACAAGGGGGGGGGGTGAATAGACAAAAAACTCTGTAACTGAGTCTGACCCGGAGCAGAGTCGGTACCGGCCTCTGTTTCCAAGCCACTATTTTCATACTTTGACGTCTGGAAAAGCCGAAGCGGAGCTGTAAACGTTCATGGACGGTCTGGACTGTTAGGAACTGGTCAGAATGTAACCGTCGACGTAAAGGGGTAAATGTAAAAACAGATGGTGCTGACGGTGGAGGATTGATGTCATATTCATCACGCAGGCCCTTCGCCTTCCGTCTACTGGCCGTGATTGACTGAAGAACATTAAAACCACATCAACTCCTCGCAAAGCTGAAGATATTAGTCATAGTTTTCGGCTAAATTGGCTTCTATTCTGTTCTGCAGTGGCCATTTTTCATTTGTGACTCCATGAAAAGTCGATAAAGTCACTATAAATACACAAACGACGTAACACAACCCCACATCTTTCATCTAGAAACATTCTTTGCGAAGTGAAGTTACACAGTAGTGGATGAAACTGATGGATTAAAGAACATTAAAGTAAAATCAATGTGAGCTTCTGGATGGATTATGCAGAGACGATATCCCCTCTGGCCTCGCATTAACTGATTTTTGTTGTGATTGAATGATTGATTTAACTATTTCCTCTGATAACGTCAAGAAGGGAGGAGATTTAATCAGATTAAATATCGATAATAGTCCTAATAATTCATTACACAGTCATAAATCTCACATTTACTGAGGTTTTTGCAGAGGCATAATTTCTCCATTTACTTTGCATTAGTGCTGGATGTGGTTATGTTTTATAATAATTAGATCAGATATTTTTTAGTGAAACATTTTGCTGAATAAAGTCATAGCATCCCTTTTTTTATGATGCTATCAGGAGCCATCGCAGTGTTGTGGAAAATACAGCCAGTGGGCCAAAACTGGCAGGATGAATTTCTGATCTGAAGTGTGTCAGGACAGTAAAATACTATCATAAGAACTTATAAATAATGAAAACTGCAACATTTTCTTTGTTGTAGAGTAAGAAATAAAAGAATGTGTTTTCATTTACAAACTAACCTTTCACAAAAAATGTGAATAACTTGAACAAATATAAACAACCTAAAATGTCCTAAGATAAGTTATGTGCAATTTTAAAGCAAAAAAAAAAAAAAAATCACATTTAAGAAGATGGAATGATGGGGGAAAAACTAAAACTTTTCTTAAAAGTCAAAGTCCTTGCAAGACCTTTAATATCTGTTCCAGTCTCCTCTTAAACTTTTCTAAAATACTCTTTAGTTGTAGTTCTATCATCTCTGCAGATTTTTCGTGTTACATAATTTAACCCTTTGCTGGTTGGTGAGGAATGCAGCAGCAGATGCTCCATCGGTTAAATTGATTCCTGCGGTCGCTGAACAGGTGGTTTGGGTTCAGTAACACTGTCCTCATGCTCATATGTACTTCTGCCTTTTGCTTTATGTTATTCTTTAATAAAACATCGTTTTGAGTCTCAGGGTCGACGGGTATCGACCTTCCCACATCTGAAGTCCAGAGTATTCACCTGCACCCAGTGGGCTTAAACATATATCACGCCAGCAGAATGATGTTTGTTTTCACCCCCAAACTCCCCTTCCTTATTATCATGTGATGATCAGTTAAAATAATTATGTTTTGTGATCAATATCTGTCTTTTATTGATCATGTCTATGTGTCTCCTCATGGATCTTGTATCGAATATCAAATGTTGAAGACGGACATCCAGAGTTCACCCTGTGGGGCTCGTTTGACCCCGTTTGACCCTGTGAACCCTTTGGATCAGTGGGCGTCGGCCACCAGCAGCGCTCCACTGAGATTCATCCATGTCACGATGCTGTAGGCCCATCGATCACTGACATTTCCCCAAAGAAACACATGTATGTGCAGATTATTGGTTTACAAGTAGGTCAGGAAGGTGCATCTTCAACAAAGTTAAGGTTGTAATGGTCCAAAAAGGCCAAAACAGAACAAAACAACTGAGCTGTAAAGTGAAAGGAACTGGTGAAGAAAATGAATGAAACAAAATGACCAAAATGATGAAGGAAATCAGGAACATAGAAAGAACATAAATGAAATAAACATAGAAAGAAGGAAATTGGGAAGAAAATGATGATAACGTTCTAAAATTCTGAATAAAATGAGTAAAAATCAACATGGAATGAAGGACATAATGAATAAAATTAAGTGATGCACGAGATGACCAAAATAATTAACAAAATGACAAAATTATCAAGGAGATGACCAACAATGAACAACACAAAGAAGCGAAAAATTGGGGAAATAAATGAAAAATTCATGTGAAGTTAATTGGCAAATTGAATACATTATTTAGTTAATGTGGGCTTATTACATACACATGATTATATTTAGGATACAAGGGTTTCATAGCTAATTAAAACACTCCAAAAATGTCCCTACAGTATGTAAAGAAAAAATAACTATGATCTGGAGTGTTTTGTTTTATGGTCATAAGGGGTTAAAATGTTCTGCAGCCGTTTTACAGATGCATTGTGGGAGAACAATAATGTATTCTGACTGTTTGCATAATAATATTCCAGATGATTCAGCAGAAGGCATTTATTCACCACTAATGCGCCGTCTTAATCTCTGTTCCCAAAGTAAAAAGTTGACGTGGTAAGGCAGAGCTTTCCAGCAGGAAATAAAAAGAAAATGTACAAATAATAAAAATAATACGACTTGAATTTAAGTCAAGGCACTGTTTGTACAGTAAAACACCCAAATATCTGGTTATAGTTGTCCAGGGTGCACAAAAATGAACAAGATAAGGAACAATCAAGACATTGAAAAATGTGGATAAATACAAGAAAATTTGCTTCCAAATACACAAATGTACATTTACCCACACTAATATTTACTAACATCCATATATTCAATCTCCTTGACCTTTGACCTCTGAAGTGGTGACCGTGGCCTTGTGTTAATGTGTGTTGGACGCATCTAAATGTTGAATAATGACCTCACTAATGACTTCAGAAGTTGTAGAAGGAATTAAATGTATGATGTCCTCATACAAGAAAATCTGTCCTCAGAAAAGATATGGACAATTAAAGTCATGGGATGTAAATAATCAAATAATGCTAAAGAGCAAAGTTACCACAATAATAAAGAAAATCAAAAAAATATATGAATACTAATGTAAAATGAACAAAACGACAGAAATAATCAAGACAATGAGCAAAAATAAAGGAAATATCAATGAAACAACCATAATAATCAAGAAAGTGGACTATGACAAATATGAAATGAAGAAAACAATCAAGAAAATGAATAACTGAACAAAAGGGAGGTAAATAATCAATGAAATGACAAAGAATTGGCGAAACATAAAACAGAACTGCAGTTCTGACTATTTTAAGGTCATTTATTGTTTTCATAGTATGCTTTTGCTCATTAAGTTAAATATGTACCTCCTTCAACACTGATGGAATTCATAATCTCCTCCAAAATGCTGGGTCTCTTCCCTCCATCGCCCTGATGAAACTTTCCCATCAGCCCCGGGGAGGAATGCGACTCGCTGAAGCGTCACCTCTTAAAGAAAGCGTATTATGTTACACACTAACATGTCATTTGTGGGACACTGGAAATGTCTCCCCAGGGAGGAATCAGGCCGACTCCAGCTCCTTAAACAGTCTGTTCTTGCTGCCGCCGCTCGTCTTTCAGGTTCTGGGATCAGTCCAAACCTCAAACTGATGCTGCTCCGTGACTTCTTTACCCAAACAATGAACCTATGCTGATTAGAAATCAATTAACATTTTCCTGTTTGAGGGGCACTTTGTAATTTAACTTCAGCAGAGACGAATCAGCCCGGTGGAGGTAAAAATGGTTAAGAAATAAAACAAGTATAATTAGTGATATATGTAACCTACCAGTATGTGACTGAGCATATTGTGCACACTTGGCTCTATAAAACGTCACATTATAGTTCACAGTTTGTATTGGGCCAGAAAATACACACTATATTGTCCACATCTCCCATAGACCTGCTCATTTAATTGAAGTTGATTGTCTTCATCTTATGAGCCATACTGATGATGTACTTGTCCAGTATATGAATCTGAGAACATATACTTTTATCGGTCCACAGACTTGGTTTTATATGTGATTAAGATAAAAATCTGTCAAATCTGAAAAAAAAAGAAAAAATCTGGACCAGATGATGTGGATGTGAAAACAATGTAACAAGAGTCCAGTGAAAGCAGTTGCATTCTTCAGACAACATACATACATACATTAACACACACACACACGCACACAAACACACACACACACACGCACACAAACACACACACGCACGCACATACGTACCCACATACATACATGCGTGACATTACATGCATGGATCCATGCATGTAATGCTTGCATGCTTACATACATACATACATACATGCATTACATTACATTATATACCTACATACATACATTAAATCAAATGGTTATTAATGCAGTTTGCTTTTGTCGTTATTTACTCAGAGTAAGTTCATGCTCTGATGTATTTTGTAACAATGTGAAACACCTCATAAAAACCCGATTTTAGATCAGGAGAATCCACAGAAATCAATTGGACCAATTTTTAGATTGCGATTGTGCTAATCTTAGCGAGTCCTTAGTTATTTCATCAGCTGCTTCAATAGTTTATCTTGTCAACTTCGTCATCTTCTGGCCTTCATCGTCACACATAAAGTTGTGCAAAGAGCTGGATGTGGGTCATGGGCTTGTGACCAATGAACAGAAACAGGAAATGATGTGACGGTTTAATTGCGCGACCTGTGGATGATCTAAATGTTCTTTGATAGGATTCTACCACCATTACATCAGCATCTGAAGCTTTGAGTCTTTTCTTGAGGAATCTTGCAGTTCTGCCGTCTTTATTAATGACCATTAAAGGTCGTCATTGTGGACCCTGGTAGTGGTGGGTGAACTTCCATCCTGTTTATCTCAGTAGCAGACATCCAGGACATCTCAGCGGGACTCTGTGTCTGTATAAGGTTTGCACCCGTACATTTACGCACTTGGCACTGGCAACAAAGCAGCCATTCCTCTGGCAACCGTGGCCAGTCATTAAGCATAATTTGTCTGGTATCCTCGTGTTGAAAATGCACAAAGGAGGGTGAGTAAAGCCAGCGTGGGGTTGTCTTCAGAGCTGTCATGTGGAGGAGGGATGGAGGGGCCCCATGCCGGGTCGACGAGGGGGTGGTGGTGGTGGGGTGTCTCCCTTAGGACTGTTTGGGGACAGCAGCGGCAACCTGAGAGGGACATCAACCCCCAAAACCCACCCACTCTGACAGTTAAAACAACATCCCCGTGGCCAGCCAGGCTCCAGATCCCATTGCTGGAGCTATACTGGTTTCAGTTCCCACCATCTTCTTCTAGCCCCCCCCGCTTCAGTTCTTCCCTTCAACACCTCCAAAAATCAAACTAACAACCGATAAACAACACCACACTCTCTTTTAACACCTTCACGTGAACTTTTCCTGGAGTCTCCACATCTGCCAGACGTTCCTGCCTGTCGTTCAGTGACGTGTTGGTGACATACAAACAAAAATTACACTAACCGGGGAATTTACAGGGACGATTAGAAGTGATAGTGTCTGGCTACTTGCTGTTGGAGTTATTTGCTGTAGTTTTTTTTAAGGGTGTTTTTAGTAGACAAAGATTGCTAGATTTATTTATATATATATATATACACACACACACACACACACACACAAAGACAATTTAAGATGAATCTCTCTAAAAACCATATTGTGAATGGAACATGTATCGTTTCTGATTTTGTAATTTCTTACTCATTGTTGCTAAATTTTCATGGAGAAAACGAGCTTGTTTGAAGCCTACCAAGTTCTGCCTCCACACATCACGACATTTATTGCATTTTATGGGGTAAAAGTCAGATGAAATGTGACACGACTGTTCAAACTCAAGTCGCGTTGAAAGATATTAGATATAAATCTGATTTAGAACCAGATATGAAGATGTCCTGTGTCTGGTTTGTGCTGTTTAGACTTATTTTAGTGGTGAATCAATACTATAGAAGACGACGGTGTTTCCATAGTAACTACGCAGCCTGTGAATGTCAGTAACTGAATGTAAAACCAGTGCCTACATTCATTTGTGAACGGACATATTCGATCAGTAGATGACTACATTGGAAGTTATTTGGCTCATTACTGATGAACGTGGAATTGTGTAAAAGTGATTCATTTTAACTGTAGACTTGAAAGCGCAATCTCTTATTCTGAAAAGGCCGGTGATGCCAGAGTTGGGAAGTTAAAAAAGCTGCAGTAAATCTCAAGGTCTTAGCAGAAGGTCCATGCCTGAATGCTTTTCTAACACATTTGAGAACGTCCTGATCTAAAGCAGCAGTGGAATATACTCAGAGGCCTCCCAGGCACGTTTTATCATGAAAAGGAAAAAGAGACAGGGGGAGAAAAAATATCATTTCTGCCTCCTATGAGCCTGCCGTCTGTCTCCTGTCTGTTAGAATTCCCAGGAACAACACAAGAGGCTGGCAGAGGTGTGAATTAAAAGAGGTGCAAAGAGCTTATAAAAGCAATAAAGTGATTATAGGTTCCTTCCTCTGAACCCATGGAGCTGCCCATCAAGTCTAATGATCAGAGAACGCTTTAGAATGACCTTAAAATGGACAGTCATCTCAATCTGAAGTCAAGGATTCAGTCAGTGTTTTCTTTACATTAAGTGATTTATTTCTTTAACATGGTACAAAAACTGTTGCTGATGTCTTTATTTATTTATGTATTTGTTTTTTAAATCTGACACAGCAATAACACCGAAACGACCATAACTTATCACACTGTAGCAAAACTCATTCTGGTTCAGGGGTCAAATTCAGACCAATATGGATCTGAACAGAAAATTAACAAAGTAAATAACTCAGAAATAACAAGGATGCCAAACTTTTGTCTATATGTTTTTAGAGTGAAACAAGTACATTTACTTGATGAAAATCTTTACACCTACAAAACTGGCCTTTAAAAACAATAACAATCTTAAAGTACATGGAATGTTTTAAGCAGTATATTAGTGTCATTTTAGCAACAGTACCATAGTCTCGTATTATTATTATTATTATTTCCAGATCACAGTGGATCTCCAACTACACAAGACATTTAGTGACAAGTAGAACATTGATAAAATTACACTTACGACATTTCAAGTTGTTCATATTTATTCAGGATATTTATTATTTATAGATTATTATGATAATACTTTACTGTCCTCTAGAAGGATTTTAACATCCTTTATTGATAATATCTTAAGTGCAATTTTTGTGTTTCCCACAGGCCGTATGTTTAACAGTCCTGATCCAGAAAGAGATTTTCGTGGTAAATAGCCCATCGCCAATTTGCTCCCTCAAGTTGCTGGTAATCTGGGTTTACTTAGTGCCTACATCAAACCAATGATCAGAAACATGGGTGTGACCTTCGATGGACAGTTATCAATGGACTTGCACATTAAGGGTCTGGTTCGCTCTTGTTTCTATCAGCTGAGAAATATCAGTAAACTCAGTCTTATTGTCTCCAAATCTGAGATGGAGATTGTTATTCATGCTTTTATCTCATCCTTCCTGGACTACTGCAATTCACTGTTCACATGCCTTAGTCAAACTTCACTGGACCGACTGCAGCTCGTGCAAAATGCCGCTGCAAAGCTCCTGATCAGATCCTTCAAAACACTCCCATGTTATACCTCTGCTGATTTCATTGCACTGCCTGTCCATCAAATTCAGAATTCAGTTTAGGGTTTTGGTTTTCACTTTTAGAGCTCTGCATGGTCAGTCACCCACCTACATTAGTGAACTGTTGCAGCCTTATGTCACCAGTTTGACTCTCAGATCCTCTGATCAGGGCTTGCTCTACATCCCTAAATCAAGACTTAAAACTAAAGGTGACAGAGCCTTTGCAGTCGTGGCCCCCACACTCTGGAACTCGTTACCCCCAGCCTACAATCAGTGAATTCTGTGGACTCGTTTAAAAAGCAGCTGAAGACTCATTCTTTTAAACTTGCATTTGCATAGAGACAGTGTTTTACTCTTTTGTGTTTTCAATCTTGTTGTTTTGTCTTATTGTCAGTTTTGCACTTTGTTTTATCTCATGTGAAGCACTTTGTGATTTTTATCTTGAAAGATGCTATATAAATAAAATGTACTTACTTACATTATTAATGATGTTATTAAAAGCAGACAATTTGCTAAATCTCCATATTGTATTAATATTGAACTTTTTTCTCGCCTTCATAATAGATTTTCTATACGTCTTTACCAGTTGTTCTGCTTTGTTTTGGTGGGAATATTGGATATTTTTGTGTTGCGAATTAAAAGAACAGAAGCTTTCTGAGATGTTGAGGAATTTTGGTTTGAAAACTGACAGAGTTTGTGGTCGCTGACTGATTTCTCTGAGTGTTGCTGCTGTCGTTACACATTCTGCGTTTTTTGTTTTTTTTTTCTAGTGGAAAGAATGAATGTCTGGTGGCGGCTGCAGAGCAGTCGGTTGTAAAGACACTGTTTATTTTCTTTTGAGTAGCAGTGGTGGAATGTAAAGGAATGTGAGTACTTTTACTCAACTCTGGTCCTTGCCTCTGGTTCTGATGTACTCGGCTCATCCTCCTTTCTCTATTTGGAAAATGATAAGTTTGGAGGAAGCTGTGTGTTTTTAGTCATGTTATTTATTTATATATTTTTGTCAGGTGAATAATCCCCCATATCACTTTCTTTTTTGATGCTTTTATGCTGAGTATGCTACGTACTGGTCATGTTTATGACATTAATTCTGGTTTGTGTGTTATTTATATAAAAAAAATCACCACAAATACACTACAGTGGACCTTTATTATTATGTGAATGTACAAATAATAATAATATGAGGCAGAACCTACCGGGAGCAGCCATGTCTGGACGGTAGTGATGTACCATCATTGATTCCAGGTGGTGAAGTCCAAGTAAAAGAGCAGCAGTCAGTGTGCACGATTGAGTGGATTTGAAGGATAGCTGTAAGTTTTTACTCCCCCATTGTTACCTTTGTAGTTTTTATCACATCCCGTACATCGTCAAATCTGAGAAACCATTTTCCCTGTTTGACATCTTTTGCCATTTTAATTTTCAAGTTTAATTCTCAGGTTTTGCATTTTATTCAGTTTACTAATAAATCAATTAAATCATGTTTGGTCCCCCTCTCCCACACACACACACACACACACACACACACACACACACACACACACACACACACACACACACACACACACACA
>JAPTHA010000028.1:12211116-12229339 GCA_029814585.1 Gymnapogon annona
CACACACACACACACACACACACACACACACACACACACACACACACACACACACACACACACACACACACCCCTCTTAGTTTGGGAACAGCAAATCTATCCTGTTAGAGCATATTTTCATTCTGACCTGACATGAAGCGACACAGCCAGCTGCTCTCTGCTAAGCAGCGCTTGGCCTCTTGGGTATTTAACGCTGTGGAGCCACGTGGAGGCCTGGTGGCGTCCTGGCCCAAAACACCGTAGCCGTCCGATCCATGGATCTGTGGATCTTCGGAGGTGAACCGGGAAGCGCCTGGGTGGCAGGGCAGCACACGGGGCCTCCCTGGCTGGCGCCTGTAATTTTACCTTCCCATTCATCAGCCAGAGATATTAATAATAACAGCACATCTGGATTCACTTTACTGTCTAGCATTAACCCTTTCCACTGCAGCTCTGGCCCGAAACCAGGACCTCCACCCCCGACTCCAGTCCATTCCTCCTGCTGTCAGTCTTCATTTCTCCATCTCATCTAATGCAGCACTTTTTTCCTTTCACAGACTGAGAAACTTTCACCATCCTGCATTTGCTTCAAGTCCACAACACTGAGATAAAACCACAAAACCAGGGTTGTTTATGTATGTTATCACCACATCCACCAGCTTTATTTAACACATCAGCGTTTTTTTTTACATTTGGGTTACATACTGACATAATAATAGTAATAATGATAATACATTTAATGAAATGTATATGTTTTCAATATTTACATAGAACAATCCCAAGTTCATACCCACCCCCCGCATAGCCGACACAAATAAAAGAAAATAAATTAATCAGCATTGAAAAATGGTACATTAATGGTGTAAAATTCAGTTTGTTTAAAAGAAAGATGATAATATGTGATAGAACAGGGTAATTTACACTTATTCACATCTCAGAAAGACTCAAAATACATCAAGAATGGTTTTGGGAGTGTTTAGAACTTTTTACTTGAGCCACGAGTCTTATATATAGCTGTTCCATCTTTAGATATCATGATAATACTAATTATTATTATGATATATTTATTTATATTCTATGTTCTTTACGACACAACCATAAAAGAGGAAGATCATCTCAGAGTGGTTGCAGGGATGTAAAACAGGCAGTAGTTTAACAAATTTCTGTAAAACTATGTAAACAGGGTTGACTTAATACAAGAACGAACAACAAAATTATGCTGTAGAAATTGTGCATTCTGCTGGTAATTTGAGTGTTAAGTCATTTAAGGTTTTAGTACGAACACTGTATGTGTAAAACAAAGTATGGTTTGACTCTTAGAATCTTGTTGTATCATGTGATGTGACCTATATGTGACATATGGTGAAAGAAAATATATTTTTTTTCCTAGAAGAAACAATTATTCCCATCTCAGATGGTTCCACCAACCTGGTATTAGATTTCTCTACAGTCCAATCAGGATTGCAGCTGGTGCGATTTTTTTATTGTGATTTATTTGTTGTTTTCAGTATAAGTGGAATATTAAGAAAATGCAATGACCGGTGTTTTGGAATGATGTCAACTAGCATCATCAAACATTATGCAGTTAGAGATTGTTTTTTTTTTTTTTTACTCCAGATCCTGTTTTTCTTCTCCTACTCAGCCTATCTTATTCATTTAGAAATGTATAAGTTAGGCTACATTGTACTTTGTTAGCATCATCAAAAATGCACGTTTACATTTTTGTATGTTTATGTTTATGCATGCTTGCAAATATGCATAAACAATGCATAGTTTCAGGATTCCTCCTAGTTTAAACCTGAGAACCCTTTGCTCTGGTCTGAAGTGAGGAGTCCGCATCTTATCATTGAATTTGCTTCAGGTGATATTGATATGAATGAATGAATGATATTGCTTGAACCTAGATTAACTGGTTAAAATATGGATTTAAATGTGATGCCATTTTGTCAATTTAAGCTTTAATGTATAAAAATGGTTTAATAGGCTTTGTTTACTTGCCAATCTAGAGTTTTTGTGTTAACATCAGCAGATTTCCTTCTCAGTTGCATACTTTTTTTTCTGTGCCACTTCTGTGTAATTGTCAATATGTTAGCTACATCTCCCTGTAGTTGGAGAAAAAAAAATCTATAACAAACAGTTTATTTTAATCCACAGCTTTTCATTGGTTCATTTCATTCAGGGGTTTGACATTGAGAGTGTGGACCAAATAAATGCACCCTGAACTTTGCATTATTGGGAGTTTTACAAAAAGAGGTATTCACATCTTAACCTTGCAACAGATACAACCTTCCAAGATTCAAGCTCAGGAAAGTGCCTTCACTTTTTTCTGATTCCAGATGGATTCATGTCTTCTGTTTTGGGTCAAAAATGACTTTTCAGACTGTAGAGCTGAACGCCTCCCATTCTATGGGGGGAAAACTGCCATGGAGAACCTCACGAAAAGCAGAAAAGCTATGATCACAGCATTTATGTCATTTTTTCTCCACCTCCTCCAGTTGGCTTGTCTGTAGCGTGGTTTTATTAATTATTGTGGTGATCATGACAGGGCTATTTATCACTCAGAAAAACATTTTAGCCGGTTTCACGCGAGACGTCAGGGCGCAAACGTTGTAGACACGAAGGCCGAGTAAATCACCCGGTTAGCTGTCGGTCTGTAGGTGGAGCCAGGGCGCCACCGCTGGCCGCCAGTCTTGGCCTTGTGCCCGCCACCCGGCCTCCCGCTGGTGGCAACAGGTGACAGAGGTCTGCTGTGTGTAGAGCTGACAGCTCTCTCGCAATGCATAGAAACACTTGCTTCATTACCAACCCCCACCTCCTTACGAAAAAAAGAGAGTGACGGGCCGCAGACAGAAGCAGAGAGGCTTTACAGCAGTTTAAAAAAAAAAAAAAAGCTCAGTGTGCATCACTCATCTGCTCATGAGTCAACACTCATGATGTCACACGCCGCCCTGCCAGCCTCACACACAACTATACTGTATTGCAAATTTTCGTATAAAAGACCTTATTTATTAAAAAAAGGGGAGAGTCGGGTCTTTTTCCATGCAGTAGACTGAACTCTACCTCCCAGAGAGGCTTGACTGTTAAACCATCGTGCCACAAACAACCTGCTAAAAACACTTAGAGTATTTCTCCCATACAGAAATAAACACTGGCCAATTAGTGTTCTTATTTTTGGAACTATTTTAGCTGCCAGAAGAGTTGAAAATATAACCGCGCAGACATGGCCTGACACGGAGGACTGCAATTTTAGTCCTCAACGTCTCGGCATGGACATCCAGGAGCTGCAAGACCTATCAGGCCCATGGGTAGTTTATGCCTTCAAAATGAATCTGCACTGGGGTGGGGGGGGCACAATAGCGCCACTATTATCCACCACAGAGAGACATGAATTCACATGGGGACGGGTCATCTTGATTTATGAAGTGTGAATTAGGAGCTGAGAGTTGGAGACCAAGGTGGGGTCGTGGAGGCGGGGGTGGTGGTTGGGGGTTGTATGGCACAAACAGGCGTCTGTGCTGCAGGGCTGGAGACATATCGACCTCCCGCCGTCCCCCCCACCACCTCCACCTCCTCGTCCACTGTCGCTGTTGCCGCTGCAGCTCTGGCTCGTGATGATCTGCAGAAATCCATCCAGATCCCGGCACGGGGATCAACGCCTGAGCTCCAGCCCCTGGGTGTTGAAATGCGCTAAATGCCACCGCTGGCCGCAGAGGACGCCTGCTGCATGTCTGCACTGCTCGTCAGGCTTCATTTATATCACACAGCGGGTTGGTGGAGTGCTGAATCATCCTTCAGGAGCTCCAGTATGGACTCGGATTCTAATAAAATAAAGGGCGATTAAAACTTGGGCTTCTGCAGAGTGTGTGCATCATTAGGGCTTAATAGTTTAAATAGGGTTTATGGCATTGTGCACATGAAAAGTGTTATTTGCAACTTTTTCATTATTTTTCCCTAAACATTTTTATTGAAATTTTCAGTCAGGCAGCACAGTATCATGCAGTCGTGTCTTGACTAGCAATGGGTAACCAAGTAGCTGACTTCCTTGGAATCACTCATCTGTTGCTTAACAATGACCCATTCATGTTCACTTTACATACATTAATAAGTCTGTCTGTTTCAGGTGGTGTAAACATATGGCCTTTTACCTTCCGTGGTCCCGTTGTCCCTTAGGAAGCATTTGGCAATTATGCCACCAGAGGGCACTACTCTGAAATAACAAATAGGCCAAATATCAAGAAGAGTAGAGCTTTGTAAGAGAAGAAGAAAAAGAATTAAGGCTTCCCACATGCTCTCCGAGAACAGGAACATTTATTCATTTTATCAACGAGGCAACCAAGTTGGCTCTGGCTACGACATGACATAGTTCACATGAACCTTAAGTGGCCAAAACATGGGAGGTTGTCCGTGTTTTTGCATAACCTCCGCCCACTTTGAATTTCTCACCTTAAGTGCAGTAGTTCTCAGACACTGCTGAGTAGGAACTTCTTGTATGATATCCTGAGAACAAGTTGCGAGAACTCCTAAAGTGGGAAGGGGAAGATGTTTCTTTGTCCTTGTGGAGTATGTACCAGGTTTATGTCATTAACAGACAGAGGAGGTGTTACTGATGTTGATATTGAGATGGTTAGTTTGAAATATGTCCGAATATCTCTGGTTGATAGAGAGAATGGAGAAGCAACCCCCAAATTGTCATTACTATTGTGTTTTAAGAAGGAGTAGACTGCATTTTGTACTTGTTCAAATTCTCTTTAGATATGTTTTATGCTTATTACAATTACAGCAAAGGACAAAACACAGCCCTGTTGTGCAGAACGATGATGCTTTGTCCCTTTAACTGATTGGTCATTCTTCTTCTTTTTTTTTAAAAGGTTTTCTGATGTGAAAAACCCGATGCTACCATCTTATCTTGTGTGTTGGCAGAAGATTTAATGTACAAGTGGAACAGCTCATTTGTACCATTGTGTTAATGTTAAAGTAGTTCTGTTTCTCCTTGACACTGAAATGTAGGTTTTTTCCTTTGCATCTCCAGTCCAGCCTGAAAAACTGTTGGTTCATGTCCAATGCACAGAGCTGAACATAAACAGGCGAGAGGCCGAGTGTCACAAACTGCAGTAAAAAAAACAAACAAGACTTGCATTCTCGACGGCGCTGCATAAAAGTCCAAAGAATCCTTCTAAAAACCTGCAGAACTGTGTCTCAATCAGAAAACGTTACATGAAAAATCCACAAAACTAATGAAATCAATGTCATCCTGACTGTTTGGATGCAGAGTTTTGCGTTTCTGAAACGTTTATGGACAAATGGAAAGAACATTGACAGTGTTTTCTGGGAAGTTTTGAGTGCAGTTGTGTAATTTTGCTGCAAACTGGGAAACACGAAAAGCAACCTGACACGTTTAAAACAAAATAAGTGGAATTTTAGCGATATTCTTCATCTGCTTATTATTTACACTTGTGTATTGCTACTCACAGACCACAGTGGATCTACAAATGTGTTAAATATTTAATATTGGGAAGAATATCCATGAAATTGGTAATGGGTAAATTTTGTTAAATACGTTTCAGGTTACCCATGTTTTATTGTGAAAGAACAGTTTGTGAATGTAAATATTTTCATGCAATAGAGAAAAATTGAAGTTGTCATTAATTATAATTATGACATTGAGCTGAAATTCTCGAATATGTGACAAGCAAAACCATGGTAGTATGCAGCAAGTCAGTTTAATAAAGAAGTGAAAATATCTTGACGTGCAAGAACGGCATTCGACTCATGGTCAGTGGTCAGAGGCAGCAATTAATTTTAATTAAGCTCACAGCAGGAGCGATTATTGTCATTGTGTGCTCTTGGATTGCAGAGGAATGGAAAAAAAGTGTTAAACAAACTTGCAAATTGCACACCTCGGAGTGCCAGAGTAAACAGAATGGCTCCCACTTCACGTCTGTGTGTATTCAGCTCGCCAACGTGGCCTCAATTAGCACGAGGTGTGAAACAACGTGGACGGGGAGATAAAGCCTGTGAAAGGTGCTTTGTGTTGTGCTGAGGCTGGTCGGCGGTGGCGATAACCCATCGCCGACCGATTCCGCTGTTTAATGCCTGAAAAAAGGCCATGCGACAGATGCACAAACACTCGAAGCTTTGTGGTTGAGAAGAAGTCGAAGCGATAAAACGAAGTTGTTGGTCTGGGACTTAAAGCTCGGCCTCCAGTATTTTCCTTTAGTATTGTTGGAAATAGTTGAGTTGGGTTGTATTTTTTTAAAGATACGTAGGCAGGGTGTTTCTCACTGAATCTCCAACTATTTCTTTTACATAGTAAATTTTGTGTATTATCTAAAAGAAAATCAGTCCAGGAACAGTCTTTGTCCGCCAGTCAAGAGGAAGAAATCTGTAAAGTAACATAAACATGTTAAAAAGGCAGCAAAGTCCTTATCCCAAAAGAAAACATAATCTATCACAGAAACACCAAAGGTAACAACACCAACACGCCGTGACTAACAAAAACAATTGTACTAAAACATATTCTATATGCAGTAATCCTATGCAGTAGTAAAAATATGAAAAGTATTCAAACAAATTCTTCCTTATTTCACAGATGTTAAAAATTGGTTTAGATGCACTATATATATATATATATATATATATAATATATGGCTCAGGTGGTAGAGTAGGTCATTTGGTAACTGAAGGGTTGATAGTTTTCTGATAGTTTTTGATTCCCGCTCTCTCCTGATCATGTGCCGTGGGGTCCTTGGGCAAGACACTTCACCCACCTTGCCTCCAGTGCAATGTGGGTCCCTGCACTAGTGTATGAATGTGTGTGTGTGATGAACTGGTGACTTGTCCGGGGCGATTTGTCTCACCCATGCATTGTGTTCGAGTCTATTCCAGCCCTCCAGTCGTCAAATTGAATCTCAAGTCTCTCCCCCCCCCCCCTTCTACCTGACCGTGCCTTTCTTGGTTGCGGCGCTGACTGCGTCTGCCAACAGCCAAGTCTGCTTTTCTTCAATAAATGAGAAAGCAGCAGGGAATCCCACAATGCCCAGCATTGGGCTGGAGTGTGGATATTCATTTTGAGCACATATCCTTAAGTGCAGGTTTAAAGCGTCTTCCAAGGACCAGACCTCATTGGTGGAAGGTCGTTACGCTGCCGTTTATTAGCCCAAGGAGCCGCGTTTGGTTAACGCAGAATCAAAAAAGAAAAGGTCAATTAGGAAGGCGTCTGTCTCAAGAACCCCGACTCTTCAAGGAGGAATATTTCCCTATCGAAATGTTCCTGCGGTAAAACAGTAGGAAGGGATTAGAAGAAGCAAAAACAACTGCGCGTTAAATGAGCCTGGCAAAACTGATGACACTTAATGGGAAACATACTTGAACTTGGCCCAGAGCAGCAGCATTACCATGAAATATTCCAGCGTGTGAAGTAATATTGCTGAGGATCGAAGGTCTGACCAGAGGAGCGAGGGATTAGGTTTAATCTGTAAATGAACTCTGTCAGAAAAGAACACACAGGTTCATAATGAGAATTAAGTCTTAAAGCAGGGGTGTCAAATTCATTTTAGTTCAGGGGCCAAATTCAGCCCGATCTGGTCTGAAGTGGGCGGAACCAGTCTAATAATGTCAGAATTCAATATCAATAATGTCGACTCCAAAATGTCCTCATATGATGATAATGTTTACATCTGCAAACTGTCCTTTAAAACAATCATTTTAACAATATTATACCTCAGTTGATCTAAAAATACACAAAACATTTAATAACAGGTAGAATATTGTTAAAATTCCACTTCTCTACAGACATTTCGGGTTGTTTATATTGTATATGTTGAGGTTGTTTAGATTTTTTGTTTTTTTGTTGGTGAAATTATACTTTTTTAATCACATGAAAACATTTTCATTTCCAGAGAGAACATTCTGAAGTTGCGTGTATTTACAGGTTATTATGATAATATTTTTCCCTGTCCGTATGTAGAATCTGAAGAATCATTTTGCATTTCACAAATTCATCCCACGGGCCGGATTGGAACCTTTGGCCAGCCACATTAGGCCCCCGGGCCGCGTGTTTGACACCCCTGTCTTGTGATTTGACACCATTCATTGTAATGTTATCCTCTGTATTTTAGATTTTTAAGTCTAAATCATGTATTTAATTCACCATTCATGTTCATTTAAAGCTCAGAGTTCAATGGTTATTATGTCAGACCAACAAAAACTGACAAGAAAGTGACTTTTCAAGCCAAATATGTCAGTATTTGTCAGGCACTTTGGGCTACAATTCTTGTATGAAAGGCGCTATACCAGGGGTCACCAACACGTCGCTTGTGGGCACCAGGTCGCCCACTGGGACGGTGTGAGTCGCCCGCGGGGTGTTTTAAAAATAGGACTAGTTCAGGGGTCTCCAACGCGTCGCTCGTCACACACCTGTGGTTCAGAGGTCTGATCCAAGAACTCTCATCATGAGTCAATAATGTAATAACAAAGTTGATTGGTCAGTTGGTAAATCAGGTTTAATTTTCAACCAATCAAAAGTACCCTGTCCCTGCCCGCCCCCTCCATAATTAACTAACTGTCAATCAAACTTTTGCACTTGTTCGCTGTCTGTCATTGCTGGAGGGGTGGGGCGTGTCAGTCACGCTATGGTAGTGGAGTTTAGTCGCGGTATTAGGAGGTAAAAAATGAATAATTTCACGAACAATGACACACTGACGTCTGTTTGACAAACGTGAAAGACAAGTGTGTGTGTGTCTGAACTGTGACGCGAGCCTGGGACCGTAAAATATTTGAACGCGGCGCGGGATTCCAACGAAGTTACGCAGCAACTTTCCCGGTGATTCTCTGGCAGGATATCAAGCCTCCGAAAAGAGAAGGTAAAAGAGCCGAATACACCCTCCGAACACACCGGTCCATATTCACTGCATCCACCAAGAAGCAGCGCTTCAACGGTATCATTCATTCAGTGGTTCACATCCAGGACCAATAGTTCCGCACTGATGAAGGCGGAGCTAAAGAGGCTATTATCTGCTAATGCTAATGTCCAGCTCGGTGTTTACTGTCTGCGCGTGCGCTCAGACAGCTGAGTCGACCCTGTTCCTCTGGGTTTGACTGATGTGAAATGATGCTGGGTTCATGTTTACAACGTTGATCTGTTTATAATTAACATGTTTTGACACATATGAGAATCTAGAAAAGTTGAAATTGGTCAGATATACAACTGGTACATGCTTGTATTAGTTTTTTTTCTACTTTTGATTTTCTTGATTAATGTGTTTTATTATAAATGTTAAAACATTTATAAAGTTTTATCAAACAAACAAATGTTAAAACACAAGTTTATTATAAATGTTAAAACACCGGCTGGATAGCTCAGTTGGTAAGACTGGTGCCTTTGGGTCCTGCGTTCGATTCCCGGCATGAGTGTCCAGTGGGCTGTATAAGGAAGGGCATCCGACGTAAGAAGTCTTGCCAAATCAAATACGCGAATTGGATTTGCTGTGGCCACTCCAGAAGAGAAAAAGCCGAAAGAAATCATCATTATAAATGTTAAAACAAACAACCTATAAACTATAGGAAATGAATACAATGTTACAAACATGATACAACATGTGCATATGACCCCTATTATAGATGAATGTCATGAATTATTAATAATAATCTATAAATTGTCCATACTTTGTCGTTTCATCGGTGCGTATCAAACCAGTAGCCCTTCGTATTACTCAGAGACCCTGAAGTAGCCCCCAGTTCCAAAAAGGTTGGGGACTCCTGTGCTGTACGAATGAAGATTTATTATTATTATTTTATTTGTATTATTATTATTATTACTTTAAGTATTTTAGATTTCAGAAAAAAATAAGAGTGTGTTTGAACATATCTATGTTTAATAAACATAAAATAAAACAGGTCCTTCCACAAGAATATTTTACATTATGCTATCATACATAATTTGGCCCATTTGTCATTTACATGGACAAAAATGGGAAATGAATAAAAAAAAAAAAGCATGGAGAAAATAGCTTATGGTGGAAAAATGCAGTGTCCTGCACATTATTTTAACATGGATTTGGCTCACACATGAAAACCCTGAAATATTATATAATACCATGCACATAGTTGGATCTAATTCTGTAAGACGTATAGTGGGGTTTTCTGGGTTCTGTATTTAACCGTCCGGCATCACCTCCACCCACTGTTGTTGGGTTTTTACTGGTGAATCAATGTTTTAGAAGATGACTGTGTTTCCATGGTAACTACGGAGCCTCTGAACATCTAAAATGAGTCATATCTGGTGACCATGAAAAAACGTGTATATCTATAGGTACACCAGTATGTTCACTGATAGGATTAATGGATCAACGGGTGTTAAACATTTTAGATTATTATATGCATTTTGTCTTTGAGGGTGAAAAAGTGGTTCAAAAAGTGGAAATTAGGTTTCTAACAGGTCCATGATTTTGATTTTACTTGTTTTTAACTTTTCTCATAATATGAATGTGATTTAAAACAGCCAAATTACATAATCCATGAGGAAGTTTGTCATAGAATGTTACTTTTATAAAATGGGGTCATTTATAGTTCAATGTAGTTGTTTATTATTGTTAGAATATACTAAAAAGCAGCTCTTAAACTTAAATGTGTTGTTTTTGTCATTGAGGCTGAAACAAAACACATTTTCATATATTTTACGGACCAAATTATGGGTTATTTTCCTATAAATTCATGCCAGTAACAAGATCAAAAACCTTGTTTTCATGCACCAATTTCGCCCTCATGCGAATGTGTTTTACTTCAGAGTAGTTGTGGTACTTTTACTGTGGTACTGTCTGAAATACGAGTACATGCGTTTTACTCTGCACCATCCCGTGTGAATGCACTGGATTGAGGGTCTCTGTCAGAACCGATGGTTTATGATACGTCCTGGTCAGATGAAAAATATAAGGGTGACATTTTCCAGACTTTTCACCATCATTTGACCGTAAACTAAATGAGTCGTGTGCTGAAGTGCTTGTGTGAATTAGCTCATTCTATATGAAACAGAGATGCATTTATCTCAGCCGATGGTTTATGGCTGATGTAGCAGCTGGCTAAGTTCTTCCATTAAATTATTTTTCAAAGAATGATTCTCTGAGCATGAGTTTAGACAGGTTCGCAAATTGTGATACTTTCCATGGCTGCTGCTTAGTGAGCGTTGTTTATTTGGGAGCTAATTTGGCCGGCTTTATTGAGAGACTGCGCCGTGGCTCGGTTACAGGCAGAAATATTGTCCCACTCAAACTGGAGGCAAGCCGTAAATACACTGAAAAAAAAGACAAAAAATGCACTTAACAAGTCATTTCATGTCATGTACAGGCCTTAAATCTGACTTTCTTCAAATGTGTGGAAGGGTCTGCTAACTGGCTGAGAAAATTAGCACCAATCTGTATTTTGGGATGTTTCGTTTTAAGAAAAAAAAGCCATTTGTAAAAAAAATGGAGTTAAAATCATCGTAAAAGCTTAATATCAGGCTTCGTTAACTTTGACCTGGTAAACCATTAAGCTGGAAAGACACTGATATATATAAATATATATATATATATTTAAAGTTTCTGCACGTTGTTCTGCTTGGTACTGGAATGAATGAAATGCCCTTTGTTTATGGTCTAGAGTCTTGGTGTAAAATGCAAATCAGTTTAATAGTGATGATGATGATGTTAGTGATATAATCATGATAATACTGAGAACAATAGTGATAATAGTGATGATGATGCATAACACAAATGAGGGTGATAATAAGGATGATAATGATATAAAAAATGCTCATGATGATGTCCGTGATAACGACAATAACAGTAATGACGAAGATAAGATAATTTGTCATTTTTAAAATATGTTCCATTTTCATCTAATTGTGTCTCTTATCGTGTCTGTCTGATTTTTTTTTTGGTCACAATAGGTTTGTCTCACTTTAACCTTCTTATTTACCCTCTGAGATTCTCAAATATCTGTAATATTAGGTTGACAGGAGCTACATCTGTCAGATGTTGAAATGTGAATTTAAAATCATGTAGACAATACATCTATTTCAGATGCTTTGAACTAAAGCTTGACTAAATGTTATGTGTTATGATAAATGTTCACATATATGATGGATGTGAAATTCAACAAACAAATTCAAACTCTATGGACACAGAGACTGAAGATGAAACGGGATCCTTAGTTTTCACCTTGCTTCAGTATTCATACTTTTTCTGTCCTTTACACAACCCCCCCACCCCTCAGTCCGACCCAAACCCCGGTCCCTTTTGGAGACGCCCCTGGTCGTAGGAGGTCTGGAGCCGACAGGGGGCGTCTCCTCTGCCTTCGTCACCCCGCCCTCAAGGAGGTTGAGGGGATCTCCTCCGAGACAACAAGCCCACATTCAGAGACGGACTCGAGCATTACATCACGCTCCGTGTGCGGATAAAACGGAGGCCGCGGGTCGGAGCTCCGCGCTTTTACAGCAGAGAGGACACCGGGAGCAGGATGTGGAGGCCGGGGAGATACCTGAGCTCCGACCGCTGTGGTTTATAGACAAACCCCCCACTGATGTCATTTAGCTCCTCTGACTTATCATCATCATGGGACACTTTGTCTGAAGTTTAATGGACTGTCACGTCACGGATTTGGACACGGCTCACGCGTAATTACGCACAGACAGTGGCAGTTGAGCGCAACCCGACGGCTCCGTGCGCGCTGGTGGGTCTCCGGCCATGGACCGGCTTCAGCAGCGCGTATCCGTGTATCTGCTGATGCTGTCCCTCGGGGTTTTCATGGACACGGGGATCTGTCAGCACTACTACCTCCTCCGGCCCATCCCCAGTGACAGCCTGCCGCTCGTGGAGCTAAAGGAGGACCCGGACCCGGTGTTCGACCCCCGAGAGCGGGACCTGAACGAGACAGAGCTCAAGAGCATCCTGGGGGACTTTGACAGCCGCTTTTTGTCCATTTTACCCCCGGTGGAGGACCGATACACCGGCAACGACGAGCTGGACGACTTGGAAGTCCTGAAACCTGGCGGGCTCCTGCCGAAGGAGATCCGCGCCGTGGATTTCGACCTCCAGTTCGGCAAGAAACACAAGCCCAGTAAGAAACTGAAGCGGCGGCTGCAGCAGTGGCTGTGGGCGTACTCGTTCTGTCCGGTCGCGTACACCTGGACAGATCTTGGGAACCGGTTCTGGCCGCGGTTCGTGCGCGCGGGCAGCTGCCTGAGCAAACGCTCGTGCTCGGTTCCAGAGGGAATGGTGTGCAAACCGGCCAACTCGACCCACCTGACAGTCCTGAGGTGGAGGTGCGTGCAGAGGAAAGGGGGGCTGAAGTGCGCGTGGATCCCGGTGCAGTACCCCATCATCACGGACTGTAAATGCTCATGCTCCAGTTAAAAAAAAAGAAAAAAAGACTCCGAATAAACAAAGAATAAATTATAAGCTCCATATTTCTGTGATTCTTCTTCACGTGCACTACCAAGTGTAGGAATGTATTTTCTGTATATGCGGTGCCATGCGGTTCTATATAACTCCCTGTACAAAGTCAGTATTATTTGTAACCAGAGTCTACTTTATTTGTGGAGAATATCGGTTATATATTTTGTATTTATGGAGAAAAGGGCGCATAGAGCCACATAAGGACTTGCTGTTTTCCATATTTGGATGATCGACCTCACAGTTCAGCGTTGGAATATTGATACAGCCGAGTTGTTTTTATCCTGTAAATTAAGGAAATTTGCTATTTATTCTTTATATTGGTACAATAAAAATGACACTGAAATGATATCAACTGATCTACTTTTCCTTATTTGCTGCTGCTGCGTCAAAACTGCGTTAAAGCTGAAGTTACAGCTTGCGTAAAGTTGCACCTATTACGCACCATGACGTGACGACAATCGCGCACTTGTGTCTTTTTCACTCGTGTCACTGGGCATTTTACCATACGACATGATGTGCAGGGGTGTAAATCAGTATTTCTACTCACCTGGAAGTTCCTGTTGGTCACAATTAACTCATAACAAGCAGACAGTGCTCACCGTCCATGAACTTTTTTGAGATTAAGAACATGTTTCTTGGTTTTATTGATATACTTCATCACACTAATGAAGTACCTTTATTTAGGTATTTGCCGGATTTCAGGATTTGCCATTAAATATAGATATTATAAGCTTTACAATGACACTTAGACGTCCATGTTTCAGTCACAATAATCCAGTTAATTAAGAGCCCATGCGTTAAATTTGCCTTTACTGAGATTTAAGCACCTTTTTCAAGTATTTCTATCCAACAGCTGGTGATATTGCTTAGAAGTACAGATTTGAGGTACTTTTTGTTGAGCTGCAGCATTAAATTTACACCCCTATAATAAATATCCTCTAATTTAATGTTATGTAACATCAGTGACTGTTCATTCTGTTTATTCATTTTGAGTTTCAGTTCAAGAACACTTTTCTTGGATCTATCAGCATTTTTTAAATCATTGGTTCACAATACATAGTTTAATTAATCAATTTTTAGCCTAGGAGCTTAAAAAGACATTGAATATCATTTCTTTTTGCTCTGCTGTAACTTCGAAATTATGTCTAAATGTCCATGAATCTCACGTGGTAATAAAGCACATAGCGGTCATTCTGCTCATGCGTATTTGCTTTTAAGGTATAGTTTTTGCCTTGAGTATGTGTTTTTCTACCATTGGTAGTTCTCTTATTCATATTCGTATAAGTTTGAAGTACTTTTAGATCAACTGTCACATTAAAATTACAATTCTTTTTAAAAAATTCCAGTCACTGAAGGCATTTTTTAATAATAAAACAGAAGCTGGACATTCTATTTATTCATTTTTGCTCTGAGTGTAGCATTTCATACATTGTTTCACTATAATTAAGACCTTGAAGGACAAAAAAGGAAAACAATTCAAATACTTTTCATTACTTTTCAGTACTTTTTCCTCTTCTGCTGCCTTAAAACAATATTTAAATGTCCAAGAATCAGTAAAATTCATGCAGTACAGTAACAGAGATCATTATGTTTCAACCTATTTAATTCCCCAATCACCTGCTGCTTGTGTACATTTGCATTTTTTCCAGATATACTTTTATTCAAAGTATTTTTACTCAATTCACATGGTTTAGTGCTTAAAAGTAGATTTAAGGTACTTTTTTGATCAGATGTAGCATTAAATGTCAGTTTCTACAATAAAAAACCATTAATTTAACAAGTTGTAGTAATCACACAGTGGTCATTCCGCTCATTCATGTTTAGTTTCAGATTATTTTTTCTTGGTCATCTACATTTTTCCATCTTAAATTCAATACTTTTACTCCAACAAAATGATACACTTCAAGTGTCTGTATCTTTTTCCTTATGCTCCACTTTGTGTATCCAACAGTATGAGTAACTTTTGCACCTGCTTTAGTAAATCCCAGAAATCTCCATATATTTGTGACAAACTGAAGGATAAAGTGTTAATTTTATGAGATAAGTTTGACACACTTCATTTTTAAAAAGAGTAAACTGTTAACACTGTTTTAGATCCACTGTGAAATGCATAATGAAAATAAATGTATTTTAATGATATCAGAGCATCATACATGACATAAAAACACCGATGGGTACTATTTTACTTCAACTTTTCTCACTTTAGCTGCATTTGGAAGCTTCCAACACCCATGACGTTTAATGCCAAACTTCACATTTTTAGATGCAGATGCAGGTGTGGAACATTTTAAAGTAACTTAAAACTAAATTCTGGTTTTGAGGGGTGTCATCCTCCTGTCAGCTGACCTCCACCTTATCTCCTCCAGGCGGTTGGTCATACATCAAACCCATTACGCACTGATAAAGGAAGCAGCAGATTCACCAGCCGAAAGAATGAGCAGCTGTGAACAGTTCTCACCCTTTCATCTCCTTAAAGCCTCCTCCACATTTGCAGCCCAGCAGGAGCTGAGGAAGAGGAGGAGGAGGAGGAAGAGACCCAGAAAATCCACAAGGCCCTCAAACATTATGCTACATCCGATGTTCATGGAGAAAGATCTTAAACTTTGATGAAAACACAGGGAAAAGGAAAAAAAATGCGGCATAAGATATGCCAAAAAAACTAATTATACCTAGTTGTTAATTGTTATTTTATCAGCTTTTAGCAACTGATTAAGTCTTATGTAGTGAGTAGGGAAAGACCGCCTTAGGTTTTTCACTCTGTTATATACATAGGAGCCATCTGCTGTTAATGTATGTGGTCAATTTTTTCTTCATTAATGTAGCATCCTACACACACACAACTGGACTTAATCTAACTTTCAACATTAGACAATATGTTATACTCAGACTAGATCTGGGCCCATTTTCCATTTTGCACTATAATAGTAGCATTACCATAGTAGTATGACACTTATGGCATGTTTCTAAGTGTACACTTTATAATCATTAATACTATTATCATTATCATATATATATATACATATATATATATATATCTATGTGTGTGTGTGCACGTGTGTGTATGTGTGTGTGTGTGTGTGTGTGTGTGTGTGTGTGTGCGTGTGTGTGTGTGTGTGTGTGTGTAAAATAATGGTAATTATAAGGACTCTCTCAGCCACAGTGATCCCTGGGTTCTTCTTTACCTCTCTCATCAACACTCTTCTTCTCACCGCCTGCTGAGATTGACCAGATGTCCAGCTCCAGGAAGAGTTCTGTTCATCCCAAACCTCTTCCATTGAAGGATTATAGAGGCCACTGTACTCTTAGGAACTGTGAGTGCAAGAGAAATACTACTACTACTAATAATAATAGTAATAATGGATTGGATTTGTATTCTATGGATTAGATTTCGATTTCTATTCTAGGGCATACTGACAGAAGAATGGCTGCACAATCTGTGCCAAACCGACCCCCCCGATCACCCCCAAACATTCACGCAGGGACACTGGAGGAAAGGTGGGTGAAGTGTCTTGCCTGAGGAAATTCTCTTGTAACCTTGGCCATATTCTGAATTTTATCACAAATAAAATTCCTCAACAAATGAAACGAGTACAATAACAAGTGGAATAAAGTGTAAAATGAGTGAAATCAGACAAAGGCAAGTTTACTGACTTCCATGTCAGTTTTAATACCTTTTCTTTTTCTATTAGTATTTATACACGCCCTCTATGAATAATGTTTATTACAGTATTATTACATACGTAAGTGCCCCCCCATGGGCCCCCCTCCAGTCCTCATCGGTACAGACTGTGGGGCACCACGAAGCCTGCGTTTTGTTTTACTGGTGTTTAGTCAATAATAATGCTCCTGATCCTCACGTACACAAGCCGACAAATCCTTGCGTCTTGTCACCAAATGGTGACATAGTGGTGAAGATCTGCGTAATACACTTGACTAAGATAAATATCCTCAGCCGTTGCATCAGCGGTGTCCAGATGATCCCCGGGGCTTAGGGGCTCAGTTCAGATCCACCTATTTCAGGTTTAGTGTCAGCGTCAGGCATCGGATCAGAGGCGACAGTTCACAGCTGCTAAAATGGAAAATGGATGAGAGGGTGAGAAACGACACGTGGAAAGGACTCAGAGGTTTATAGTTGGGTTGTTACAGCCACATGAACAAATACTCTGATTTTGATCTGTATTATGCGAATTAGCGATTATGGAAAAAGTAAAAAAAAAAAAGTGATCTGTTTCATCAGACTAACAACTGTAATATAATTGATCCTGAGTAATCAGATTCACACAGCTGGATTTCAGAATTGTTGGTAATCTGATTTATTTGATTCTTGAATCAGGAATGGAGAACTCGTGTCGAGTGACTTGACTGGAGTCAGATGGAGACTTGCTTGATTAACAGTGCTAAAAGACTTAACTGGACCCAGACTTACAAGTCACTGCTGTCTTGGATAGTATGTAAATTATTAAAACTATATGTATTTTTTTAATCACATTCCAATCAATTCCAGTTGCATGTGGGTGAACCAGCAATCTAACCACACGATGCGCCCGTCACTGACTTTGGTGGTCATAAAGTGGTGGAGCTGTTGGCACAGTCCGTTCCAGAATGATCAAATTTGGCTTAAAATATTTAACATTGATTTAAACTCATTCACAAATACCAACAAATATTGACAACAGCTCTCTGTTCCCATTTCTCTCTCTGACACACATGCACATACTCCTATATACATCCACATGTGCATGCACACACACACACACACACACACACACACACACACACACACACACACACACACACACACACACACACACACA
>JAPTHA010000028.1:12243626-12254032 GCA_029814585.1 Gymnapogon annona
CAGGAATATATTTTTTGAAATATAGATTTTTTTCTACAAATATGTGTTAAATTATTCCCCATGGTCTATACTCTTCATTTCATAGTTTTCCTAAGTTGGTTACTCAGCTTCCAGGCCCAGACAGAGATTTGGAGGACGGTGTTTATGTTAGAGTTTTTATCCAATCATTATTCACTATCATGTGTAGCCAGGGTCCAAAATCTGCCTCTAGGCCTTCAGAAGTGACAGTGCTGGCGCATGGTACCTTAAAGTGAATGAGAACGGACCTGTGGCGTTAACCAATCAGTGTCAAGTTTGGCTTCATTGGGGCAGCTATAGCGGGTCTATAGCGCCAGTGCATGCATGTCTTTTGATTTCATACACGACAGAGAGAGGCGGAGCTTTGCAAAGCTGCTCAGAGCAGACCTGAGCAGACACGTCAGTGTGACAAACAGGAAATAAGGAAATGGATCATATATGCAGCGCAACAAGTTGTTTTATTTTTTTCAACCCACAATGGCTGAAGTAGGCGAAGATATCATTTGGTGGCAGATTCAGTTACAATGCCATTCTCAACCTGCTTCCGTCGGACCATTGCACCGTGCGACGTTCGGTTACATTGGCCAGGGCTGGATCCATGACTGGGTCCTGGTGCCGGGCGGACCTGGGTCTGTGCGACACCTGGGTTGGTTGCACGGTCACGCTGGACCGTGCCGGACGCACTGGACCGTCCGGTCCTGTGTCTGATTGATGTCATTCCTTATGATTTTCTGTTATTAGTCTACTGAGTAAACTAATATAAGTTTACAGTTGTATATGTTTTGGTCTCAATGCATCATGTGTAGAGCCATGGATCAGAATTGTGTTTTAAGACGTGGATTAAGTCGGGTAGGGCATCACTGCAGGGCCAGGTCTGAAATGCACGGCCCGCCACTGCTCTTAGGTAATAATCGCTCTTAAGACAACAATCGGTAATTAATAATAAGTGAAAAAGTACAGTATGTGTAGAAATGTGAATAGATATTCAGTCTGTACAAACTATAGTGAAAGAAAAAACTATAGAGATGTAAAGAAGATATACAAGACAAGTAAATGAAGTGAGTGATTTATCAGACAGATATGGTGCATATTTAAAACTTTTCAGAAGATTGTATTAAAGATGAAAAATATAAGAGCATGTGTGTTGGTTTGTGATTGCTCACAGAAGACAGAGTTTGAAGGTTTTTACCATTTCTGCGGGTTTGGTGACGGAACACTGTCCTTTAGAAAAATGAGAAGGAAAACCAAGGGTAAATTACATTCAGATGTAAAAGTTAATGGTTTATCTGTGTGTTTATTTATTATACAAGCATGCCATTTACACAAGGTCCTGCATGAATATGTCCTTAAACTTGAACAGATTTAGCATAAATGCAGCACTGTTCTCTGGGTAATCGGTGGATCCATGGATTTGTGAGTTCACCCTTGAGTTCTTATTTTGTCGTCACTTTTCCCAGTATCCCAGTACTGAAATAAAACCAGAGGTAATAAAATATACCTCCAAACTTTTAAACTTGTTGGATTATGGTTTTAGGATTTTCCAATGAATTAAACACAATTTTATGGCTATGTCAATGTAAAAATGTCCATTTGCAAGAGTCTCGTGTCCTTGGACTATGAGTTGTCCCAGTAGCTGCTGCGTAAATGGTTGAAGGAGGGACATTGTGAAGGGTCAAGAATGAACTAATGAGAAATGAGAAATTCCACTTTTCTCAGTAGCACTTAATCATTCTCTAATCGATTTTCATTGGATTAGGAAATAATCCATAGTACAAATAGCTTAACTCTTTAATGCCATATATGCACTAACAATGTCTAAGACATGTTTAATGTTAAAGACTACTTACAACACAACTCGTACAACTTAGATTAGTTTTTAATACACCTTGCAATGCAACCTGATCACTGAAGATGTGTCCAGGTTACATCGCAAGGTGTATTAAAGATTCATTTAAGTTGAACTAGTTGTATTGTATGTAGTCTTAAAAGTTTTTTAAAAGTCTTATATTTAACTTGTAGAAACCTGTCAGACCCGTGTCCATCAGTATGTACGTTTGTGCTCTGAAAGGAGTCCAATAATGGACTGAAATGTGTCAACCCGGGTGTTTGATTATCACATTTCTCAATAAATGTAAACAGGTCATGTCTGATTGCACCCACTAGTCCCATTTTTATGGACAAACCATAATGACCCAGAGTAGAAAGTATGACACTGAAAACACCAGAACCCGTCAGACGTTGTCCTCTGCTGATCCAAACGTCATTGTCTACAGTCATTTCCTCTTACTGGTTTGTGGGCGAAGCATCTCGCAGCAGCCTGAACAAACAGAGCAGAAGAAAACTCATAAAACAAAGCAGAGAGAAGAAGACTTTTAGATTTATCACCGGGTCCTTGAGTGGAAAGAAGTGCTGCTGGTCTGGAGTGGAGTGGGTTTCCACTTCACTTTAATTCAGTGTGAAGTGTTTAAGACACACCACTGTGGTTTGGAGATAAATGGGGAATCCAGGCCTTTTTTTTCCATCCAGACTGACACCTCTCTGTATTCTGATCAGAGAACAGCTTCCTCTGTAGTGTTTGCCACAGTTTAGCAGCAGCTTGGCTTCAGCCGAGTGTTGATTCAGTATCTGAAGCATGTCCTGAACAGCACATCGGCCCCGACTTCAAATAAATGTCCAGATTTATTTTTAGCCAGTGGAGTTCTTTGTTTTCTTCGGACGCGACTGGAAGCCATCAGTTTTCCTTTTTCATTGAAGGGATATTAATGACAGCTGCTGCAGGCGGAGAAATCTGCAGAGGTGTATTCCAGGGGTTATCTGCCATCTAGTGGTGCAGATGTTTCCACAGCTGCGCTGAATATGTCAGTCATCATGTTTCTGATCATTTATTGCAACGGTGTTAAACATTTGGCACATGGGCCGAAGAGTCCAGTCTCTCCCAGTGGATGAATTTATGCAAAAATTACACTAAAGGTGTTAACAATCAAAGTACTCAAACTCATTTTAGTTCAGTTTTATTTCATTTTAGCCAAACCAATAGATCGCTGTCATAATAAACTATAAATAATGACAGCTAAATATTTTGTTTTAATGCAGAAAAGTAAAACAACATGAAAATGTTTCTATTGATAAACCATCCTTTCACACCAAAAATGAATAATATGAACAATTTGAAATCTCATGAGAGAAAGAAGTTCAATTTTAACAATTATTTTAATGTATTTGTGGGTCGACTGTGATCCGAAGGTCAAATGCTAATGTGAAAATGAGAAGCTTGTAAAAGATAAGAAAAGGATACGATATTAGGATCATATTATTCACTTGTTTTAAAAGGATTAGTTGTGGATGTAAACACCATCCTCAATGTAACTTAACTCTTTTCACTCAAAAACATAAAATGTTGAGAGTTGTCATTAGTTATAGATTATTATGTTATTATTTTAAACTTTAAATCATGTTGGACTGAAAGTGGAACCTGAACTAAAGTGGCTTTAGCATCAAGTGAAGATGTTCAAAGTGGTGTTAATAAGATGGCATTCAGCCCAGGGCATCATGGGTAAGAGTCTCAGACAATCAAGAGGAAATTCCCCCCAAAAATTGAAAGAATCAATAAAGCTGATGAATGTATACCTTAGTATAACTTTTGACATCGGTCAAAACCCTTACAGTCTATGAATTAAAATATGCAATCCCCTTTTTGAGCTTTTGTGTTTGTTTTGTCACAATTCATGGTTCTTTTTTCACTATTCGCACATTATTGTTAAATCTTTTCAGAATACCTCTTTTGAGAACAGTTTCTGATTCACAAACAATTTTTAATTGTACATGTTTAATTTACCTCTGACGACCAACTCTCGAACAACTGTCTGCTTTAGGAGTCTTCAGGAGTTTCCGTAGCTAGAATGTGCCCAGTGTTGTTGTTTCTGTTCAATTATGTTGAGGTGATCATGAGGCGTTGACCGACACTTGTTCATATATTAAGTCTGTGTGGCTTTATTCGGAGGCAGCTCTTCTAACAAATTTACTTCCAATTGCTTGATTGATGGGTGCTGAATACCGGTGCCTGTGGCTCGTGGGTCAGCGGCGCGCTAATGGTTGCTTTATTACCTTAGCGTGTTCACTTGAAGCACTGCTTGCGGCCTCTGAAGTCGCAAGAAAATAATTATGCCACCATTATCTGAGCCACTTTGTTTCTGCGTCTTCCCGGCAGCCCAGCTGTCCACCGCCTGCCACCAACAAATGGATTAGTTTCACTGGCCGTCTAATAACACTGTTAGACCAGCAGCATGGGCCCAAATAAACGAACAGAACCTGCAGACACGCAGCAGAAATAGATTAATGTTGTCATACCGTGGCGCCTCTTCATCCAGTCATAGCTGGAAAGCTGGCAGAAGCGAGTGGAGATTCTCATTATCGCTGAGCACGAGGAACTCTCAGCGCCATCAAAACCTGTCAAACGTTCTCACACAGGACAGGACAGCGTCAAACAGAGAGTGTTTTGTATCCCCGCAGGGTAGAAGTACAACCCAGGCGGTAATAAAACTCAGGCAGACCATGTTGGTCCTGTAAACGTAATCTGCAAAGTGTTAATTACAACCTGGCGCCTCTGTGAAGCTGTGTGTGCTGGGAGTCAGCTGAGTTGTCAGCGGCATCCTGATCTGCTTCCTAAACAACACGGCCGCGCCATGGCGACAGCCTTGGAAACGAGATTTTCTCTCTGTTGGGGATCCTGTTTGAATGGGCTGCTTTAAACAAATTAAGAGGCAGTCAGATGCTGTGTTTGTGTGACCCCTTTCTCCTGGAGGTGGGGGTGGGGGCAGAGGGGAGCCGTGGGGTTGCAGGGGGTGCACAGATCCTGTGTTGTTTACTGTCATTCATGTGGAGGCTGAGGGTTTGTGTGTTTACCACACACCACTTCTCACAGATGACAGTCAATGAAAACGCCCTTCAACTGCATCACAGCCCACACAGCTGCAGCCGCTGCTGCAGAACCCATTCAGGATGACGCAGAACCGCTTCAGAATCCCGAAGAACCCATTCAGGATGACCCAAAACTGATTTAAGATGATTTAGAACCCATTCATGACAATGTGGAACCACCTTAGAAAAATTCTGAACCTATTCAGGAGGATTGAGAACTGCTTTATAAAGCTTCGGAACTATGAGGAACCCATTCAAGACAATGCATAATGCTTCAAATCACCTTTAGAAAATGCTTACTCTGCATCAGTTGTGACTGTGAATCAAGGATGGTTTTTAGATTCCGATATATGGTTTTTATTGGAGAACGAAGATGAATGAATCTAAACGACTGGATAAATGTGGTGGAATAAAAGGTACAACATTTACTTCTTAAGTATTGCAGAAGAACATGGAAATACTCACATGAAGTTCAAGTATCTGTATCTGTATCATATCTACACATTCTGTTGTTTTCACCCTGTGGGAAAATGATGGAAAAAACTGAAAAGACCTCAAATGGGCTGTGGGTTATATTTATTAGTGACATGTAAAACTTCAAAACACTATATTGTAATAATGCGCTTTCAATTATTTTCTCGAGAATATGTTAAAATGCGATACTTTAACATCCTATAACATAATAATTCATCTGTATAGAATAGAATAGAATATAATAGAATAGAATAGAATAGAATAGATCTTTACAGGAATAATCAATCAGTATTAGAATGTATCAGTTTTAGCAACAAACACTTTGAATAGAAAAAATACTATTAAAAACTAATAAAATCACAAAGAAAATGTACTATATACTGACAATATACAGAAACTACAAAGAAATACAAACAATTTACAAAGAACCAACAGATGAAAGAAATGCAGATATAACATATATAAAGGTTATGTACATGAATATCTCTGTATCTTTTGGGCCACTGCAATAAACTGGAATACTTTAAGACGCTATAACATAGTAATTTGACCCATCCTAGTGTATTCCTCCACAACAATATGTCAAAATCTCAGTGTGTTTTGTACATTTTGGTATTGCTCTCGGCCTCTAATCACCTCTGTTCCTCCCTGCCGACCCTCAAACGGTTAAAGTTTTAATGTGCTGGCTGTTGTTTTCAGAAAATTCATCCGTCTCGTCTGTAATTCCCAGCCTACTTTGCTGCCTTTTTTTTTTTCTGCCCGTTTTCCCCAGAGGACGGGGGCTGAGTCGGTGGTTGAGCCCCTCTCTCAGATTTTGTTATTTTGTTATTGTGTAATGGCCTCCACAGGTTGATGGATGGCTCCTCTACAGGTCTCCCCAAGGAGCGAAGCCTCTATCTCCACATTAATCTACTGCTGTGAGACAGACACGCTTGTTTAGCTAACACAAAGCCCGCTAAGCTGTTGTCTCTGAGAAAAAGCTGGCCGTCTCCAGAGCCACTGGAGGCTGCGATGGCTGGAGCCGGAGTAATGACCTGTGAAATTCACCGATAGAGTCGTCCTCTTGCACACAGGTCCGCCGGCACCAGGCCTCACTCACCGCCGGACGCCGATTCATCAGCGCCGCCTCTTCTGGTGCCACTGGCTTTTATGAGCATTGCCCGAACAATCCCAGTTTGTGTGAAATTAATTCAGTGGTTGGTACGTGTCAGGGCTTGAAAAGACCTGCAGGAGTAGAGGTTTATGGTTTCGTTGTTCATAGACGATGCCAAAGAACAATAGGAAATGATGAATCTATCTGGTTCAAAACTCCTCTGTTGTTGCAGAGGTGGCGATTTATGATGCAACCTCCGTGAAAAATGACACAATTCTCACCGTGTTCAGACATGGTTTGGCTGTTTTGTGCTACTTTAAAGAGTCTAAACCAGGGGTGTTAAACATACGGCTCACGTGCCGAAACTGGACCGCCCAATCTGAATTTGTGAGATACAAAAATTACGCTGCAGTAAATATCAACAGTAAAACATGTTAAAATCATTTTACTTCAGGGTTATTATAATTTATGTATCTCACTGAAAATAATCCAATTGGACACACTGTCTGAGAATAATGATCCCACCCACTTCTATAATAATTACATTAACATCCCGCCAGTATTTGTTCAGGACTCTTACATCATCTTACATTGACAGCGCATTTTTAACTATGAATGTAATTGATAACCTGTGACGCGTCCAAGACACAGATATAGAACAATGACACATCCTTTCAGCATGAATCATATGGACAGTATCTCATATTTGATAGTGGCACGTACTCAAATTGGCATTTAAAGGATCAAAATCCAAAAATTACTCAACATTTGACAGTTTTGCACACAAATGAATTGGTTTCAGAGATTGATACAGGAAAAAAATATTTGATGATTTTATGTCAAGAAGAAGATGTACATTTTTGCTTCAGATTAAGATGTTGCTACAATTAATAAATAGTGCCGTTTAATAATAATTTAGAAAATGACAAAACGTTTTTTAAAAATACAAGAAAAATACATAAATCAAATCAACAAAGTGTTAAAGATGTTTATGTTTCAGTTTATGGTCTTAAATAATGCTTTAAAGATTAAGTAAAAATCAGTGTCAACTTGAAATTCAAACACTTGTCTCTCCGTATAAATGAACGAGTGGATCTGGGATCTACAGTTATGGAGGAATCCGTGTAGAGATGGAGTCACTTCTACTTAAAATAATATAGAGTAGAGTATAGAGTAATCCAGTTCAACTTCCTCCATCAGCTGTATATTACCCACATGAATTATATAACTATAACTCTAATGTATCAGTTTGGTGTTTTAGATGTGGTACAGAGGAAGGAACATTCCTTGATTGTACCTGGCAGTCTTCTGAATTGCAGGGGTTTTCGTCAGGGTGTGTGTGAAAATCAAATATCCATGAGGTCACAATTCCACTGGACCCTGAAATCTGTCTACTAGTGAATCTAACTGAACTCGAACTATCAAAACATAGAAACAAATAAAGAAACTGCCAGAAATTGGGTTAAGAAACAAATGTATTGGTAGAAAATGGAAATTAGACCCCGCCCCCTTTCCAATCAAGTTGTGGTTAGAAGAACTCCACAGTTGTGTGAACCTGGAGAAAAAAACCTACTGAATGAAAAAACAAACAAACAAGTAAGATGTTCTCTAAGATATGGCTATTCTTAAAATACATGGAAAATTTAACAGTGCAACACACTGGTTCAGCTCTATATACCTGAGCAGGGCTTGTAGGACTTAGGAGGTGTGAGGTCAACATACAGTATGTCTCTCTGTGACTCATGCAGTTCACTTATTCATGTGTTTTTTTTTTTCTTTTTCTCACTGTACTTGGTTTGTGGTTTTTCTGCTGTTTGTGTGTGTGTGTGTGTGTTTTTGGTTTTTTTTGCATGTGTTTATGGTTTGTTGTCTCTGGTCCTGTCATTGTGGATTATGAATGTCATCTAGTCGTTGTGTATGAATGTAACTATATTATTGTCCTTTAAATATTTTAATGGTCAAAGGTCAAACGTATAAACTACCTCATCATTTCATTGTCTGTGAATACTTTGACTCCATATTGGAAAACTATATATAGTTTTATATAGACTAAAACTGTTATATATATATATATATATAACAGTTTTACTTTTCATGTTTATTTACCTGTATTTTTTTATACTTAAATGTTTCGATCTGGTAATAAATATATGAAATCAGTGTTTAACCCCTTTATTGTCTGACCAGTCCTCCTTAACTGACCCTTTTTCTTACAGCTTTTTGCTGAGTTTGTTGCCTTCTTTCCAGGTTCTGGCGGTCAGACATTCTTGCTCAGGTTCTACTGGTAGCAGAGCGGCGATTGACAAAGTGTTTATGGAGCCAGATGACATCAGATACCATGACTAATCGATATGTTTTCTCTCCGCCCGCTTGCCCTTCAGGTGTCCGTGGATTCGGGGGGAAAAGGAGGCGGAGTTCAGGAACTGCTGTAATAAAAGTAAGCTCGGAGGAAAATGTGACAGATGTGGAGGCCTGTGCCAGCGAGCGAAAGCGAGAGTGGGACTGTCAGACATGTCGACTCCGGCGTGGTGATGGATGGAGAGTGAGGTAAGACAGATGACATCGTCTGTCTGAGGCCGTGTTGTCATAGCGGAGGATCGCCGCTTGTCTTAACCTCTCAATATCAGAGAGCAAACTGAAGTTTGTTTACACTGCTCTAGTGGAGTGATTTAGAATGAGGGCGAGGGAGACGAGGGTGTAGAAGGTATGCTCGCCGGAGGGTCGGATCACATTTCTAAACATTCCCTTTGAAATCGAATAGCAACCGTCCGCGGCGTTTGAGAGAGGCGGCAGCCCTGTTTGGGTGCAAACCTCGAGGTAAAGAAGAGAACAAACAATGACACAACCGAGAAAAATTAGTGTTGGTATCAGAGGAGATGCTTAAACCCAAAATCAAGACTCTAAATGAGCCTTAAAAAAATCTGGTTAGGGTTAGAGTTAGCAACACTGTAGGAATGTAAAGTGAAATTGAGTTTTATTTTAGTGTGACTATTTTTTTTTCTCCAAAATTAAACATTCTTACGTAATTTATCGCCATTGCACTGTTGCAGTTTTCAGTGTTAAATCGTTTTCCTATTTTTAATTCACACTTCATGTGGATGTTCATTAAAGCCCAGAGTAAATGCAATGTTATTACATTAAAAATAGAAAAACTGAAGCAAAAGTTACTTTTTCAACAAATACTTTACATTAACTGAATATAAACCAAGTGTCTCCAGTGGAGCTGTCAATCACATATTCAAGTCTTCCATTTGCACTGGCATCTGTTTAATAGATGGCAATTAAGACATGAAACAGGACATATATGAGAATTTTTCAAATAAAAGGGATGAAACCTGTTCTGAATGAATCAAAAAGAAAGAAAGAAAAAGATTTACTGAAGTTCAGTGTACGTCTATGGGAGCAGCATCCAGTGGTCATCAGGGTGTTGCACTTTTATTTTGCTGCTGAATAAACATTAACCATCACTCTTTATTGCTTTGTGCTATGAACTCAAAGAAGTCAAAGAAGTAATGATTAATTTTCAACACTGAAAAGAACCTGTTAAATTCCTTCAGTTGTGTACCGTATTTTTCGGATTTTAAGTCACAGTTTTTTTCATATTTTGGCCGGGGGTGCGACTTAAACTCCGGAGTGGCTTATATGTAAAATTATTCGCTGTGGTGACCCCGACCCTGGAAGGGAAAAAGCCAAAAGGACTCATCATTAACACATTATTATATAATTTCACATTATTTTCACTGACTTCCTCAAGAGGGCGCTTTAGGAAAAAATGGCATCGAAAAGACAATTATGTTCTGCAGATTACAAACTGCAAGTATATGGAACTCAGGTGGTAGAGCGGGTCGTCTGTTAACCGAAGGGTTGGCGGTTCGATTCCCGCTCTCTCCTGATCATGAGCCGT